>CAJGYO010000243.1:0-129746 GCA_904845875.1 Miscanthus lutarioriparius
TCGTTTTGGCCTTTTGGATATAGTGCTAATCTTGACGCAAGATAGGTGCATGGTTTGCGCTAAACGTACCATAGGCTCGGAAATCATTTTGGACGCACCTGATGGAACCCTAGGTGAGGTGGGTCATGTGGAATCTCACTTCATTCCGCTTTGGAGAGTGCAAGTAGTTAGTGTTTGCAAGATAGGTGCATGGTTTGGCGCTTAGATGTACCATAGGCTTACAAATCATTTTGGACGCAGGTTGATGGAACCCCTAGGTGACGTGGGTCATGTTGAATCTCGCTTCTTTCCGCTTTGAGAGAAAGTTGTTGGTGTCGGTGCAAGATAGGTGCATGGTTTGGCGCTTAGACGCACCATAGGCTTTATAAATCATTTTGGACGCACCGATGGAACCACTAGGTGACGCAGGCTCATGGAAGCTCGCTTTTTCCGCTTTGGAGATATAGTGCTAATGTTGGTGCAAGATAGGTGCATGGTTTGCGCATTTTTTAGACGCACCATAGGCTCAGAAATCATTTTGGACGCACTCGATGGAACCACTAGGTGACGAGGCTCAAGTGGAATCTCGCTTCATTCCTTTTGGAGATAGTGCTAATCTTGACGCAAGATAGGTGCATGGTTTGTGTCAGACGTACCATAGGCTTACAAATCATTTTGGACGCACACTGATGGAACTCCTAGGTGACGTGGGTCATGTGGAATCTCACTTCTTTCCGCTTTGGAGACAGTGTTGGTGTCGGTGCAAGATAGGTGCATGGTTTGGCGCTTAGACGCACCATAGGCTTATAAATCGCTTTTGGACGCAGTCGATGGTACTACTAGGTGACGAGGCTCAAGTGGAAGCTCGCTTTTTGGCCTTTTCGGATATAGTGCTAATCTTGATGCAAGATAGGTGCACGGTTTGCGCCAAACGCACCATTGGCTCGGAAATCATTTTGGACGCACTGATGGAACTCCTAGGTGAGGTGGGTCATGTGGAATCTCACTTCATTCCGCTTTGGAGACAGTGTTAGTGTCGGTGCAAGATAGGTGCATGGTTTGCGCTTAGATGTACCATAGGCTTACAAATCATTTTGGACGCACCCGATGGAACCCCTAGGTGACGTGGGTCATGTTGAATCTCGCTTTTTCCGTTTGGAGAGACAGTGTTGGTGTCGGTGCAAGATAGGTGCATGGTTTGGCGCTTAGACGCACCATAGGCTTATAAATCGCTTTTGGACGCAATCGATGGTACTACTAGGTGACGAGGCTCAAGTGGAAGCTCGTTTCGCCTTTCGGATATAGTGCTAATCTTGACGCAAGATAGGTGCACGGTTTGGCGCCAAACGCACCATAGGCTCGGAAATCATTTTGGACGCACCTGATGGAACTCCTAGGTGAGGTGGGTCATGTGGAATCTCACTTCATTCCGCTTTGGAGAAAGTGTTAGTGTCGGTGCAAGATAGGTGCATGGTTTGCGCTTAGATGTACCATAGGCTTACAAATCATTTTGGACGCACCCGATGGAACCCCTAGGTGACGTGGGTCATGTTGAATCTCGCTTCTTTCCGCTTTGGAGACAATGTTGGTGTCGGTGCAAGATAGGTGCATGGTTTGCGCTTAGACGCACCATAGGCTTATAAATCGTTTTGGACGCAGTCGATGGTACTACTAGGTGACGAGGCTCAAGTGGAAGCTCGTTTTGGCCTTTCGGATATAGTGCTAATCTTGACGCAAGATAGGTGCACGGTTTGGCGCCAAACGTATTCATAGGCTCGAAATCATTTTGGACGCACCGATGGAACCCTAGGTGAGGTGGGTCATGTGGAATCTCACTTCATTCCGCTTTGGAGACAGTGTTAGTGTCGGTGCAAGATAGGTGCATGGTTTGGCGCTTAGATGTACCATAGGCTTACAAATCATTTTGGACGCACCCGATGGAACCCCTAGGTGACGTGGGTCATGTTGAATCTCGCTTCTTTCCGCTTGGGAGACAGTGTTGGTGTCGGTGCAAGATAGGTGCATGGTTTGGCGCTTAGACGCATCATAGGCTTATAAATCATTTTGGACGCAATCGATGGTACCACTAGGTGACGAGGTTCAAGTGGAAGCTTGTTTCGCCTTTTGGAGATATAGTGCTAATCTTGACGCAAGATAGGTGCACGGTTTGGCGCTAAACGTACCATAGGCTCGGAAATCATTTTTGGACGCACTGATGGAACCCTAGGTGAGGTGGGTCATGTGGAATCTCATTTCTTTCCGCTTGGAGACAGTGTTAATGTCGGTGCAAGATAGGTGCATGGTTTGGCGCTTAGACGCACTATAGGCTCATAAATCGCTTTTGGACGCAATCGATGGTACCACTAGGTGACGAGGCTCAAGTGGAAGCTCGTTTCGGCCTTTCGGATATGGTGCTAATCTTGACACAAGATAGGTGCACGGTTTGCGTCAAACGTACCATTGGATCAGAAATCATTTTGGACGCACCTGATGGAACTCCTAGGTGACGTGGGTCATGTGGAATCTCACTTCATTCCATTTGGAGACAGTGTTAGTGTTGGTGCAAGATAGGTGCATGGTTTGGCGCTAGATGTACCATAGGCTTATAAATCATTTTGGACGCACCGATGGTACCCCTAGGTGACGAGGCTCAAGTGGAAGCTCGCTTTTTCGCCTTTTCGGATATAGTGCTAATGTTGATGCAAGATAGGTGCATGGTTTGCGCCAAACGCACCATTGGCTTATAAATCATTTTGGACGCACCTGATGGAACTCCTAGGTGAGGTGGGTCATGTGGAATCTCACTTCATTCCGCTTTGGAGACAGTGTTAATGTTGGTGCAAGATAGGTGCATGGTTTGGCGCTTAGATGTACCATAGGCTTACAAATCATTTTGGACGCACCCGATGGAACCCCTAGGTGACGTGGGTCATGTTGAATCTCGCTTCTTTCCGTTTGGAGACAGTGTTGGTGTCGGTGCAAGATAGGTGCATGGTTTGCGCTAGACGTACCATAGGCTTACAAATCTTTTTGGACGCACCCGATGGAACCCCTAGGTGACGTGGGTCATGTTGGAATCTCGCTTTTTCCGCTTTGGGAGACAGTAATGTGTCGGTGCAAGATAGGTGCATGGTTTGCGCTTAGACGCACTCATAGGCTTATAAATCATTTTGGACGCAGTCGATGGTACTACTAGGTGACGAGGCTCAAGTGGAAGCTCGTTTCGGCCTTTTGGATATAGTGCTAATCTTGACGCAAGATAGGTGCACGGTTTGCGTCAAACGTACCATAGGCTCGGAAATCATTTTGGACGCACCTGATGGAACCCCTAGGTGACGTGGGTCATGTGGAATCTCACTTCTTTCCGTTTGGAGACAGTGTTGGTGTCGGTGCAAGATAGGTGCATGGTTTGCGCTAGACGTACCATAGGCTTATAAATCGTTTTGGACGCAGTCGATGGTACCACTAGGTGACGAGGCTCAAGTGGAAGCTCGTTTCGGCCTTTTTCGGATATAGTGCTAATCTTGATGCAAGATAGGTGCACGGTTTGCGTCAAACGTACCATTGGCTCAGAAATCATTTTGGACGCACCTGATGGAACTCCTAGGTGACGTGGGTCATGTGGAATCTCACTTCATTCCGTTTGGAGACAGTGTTAGTGTCGGTGCAAGATAGGTGCATGGTTTGCGCTAGATGTACCATAGGCTTACAAATCATTTTGGACGCACCCGATGGAACCCCTAGGTGACGTGGGTCATGTTGAATCTCGCTTTTCCGCTTTGGGAGACAGTGTTGGTGTCGGTGCAAGATAGGTGCATGGTTTGGCGCTTAGACGCACCATAGGCTTATAAATCATTTTGGACGCAATCGATGGTACCACTAGGTGACGAGGCTCAAGTGGAAGCTCGCTTTTCGCCTTTCGGATATAGTGCTAATCTTGACGCAAGATAGGTGCACGGTTTGCGCCAAACGTACCATAGGCTCGAAATCATTTTGCACGCACCTGATGGAACCCTAGGTGAGGTGGGTCATGTGGAATCTCACTTCATTCCATTTGGAGAAAGTGTTAGTGTCGGTGCAAGATAGGTGCATGGTTTGCGCTTAGATGTACCATAGGCTTACAAATCATTTTGGACGCACCCGATGGAACCCCTAGGTGACGTGGGTCATGTTGAATCTCGCTTTTTTCCGCTTGGGAGACAGTGTTGGTGTCGGTGCAAGATAGGTGCATGGTTTGGCGCTTAGACGCACCATAGGCTTATAAATCATTTTGGACGCAATCGATGGTACCACTAGGTGACGAGGCTCAAGTGGAAGCTCGTTTTCGCCTTTTCGGATATAGTGCTAATCTTGACGCAAGATAGGTGCACGGTTTGCGCCAAACGCACTATAGGCTCGGAAATCATTTTGGACGCACTGATGGAACCCTAGGTGAGGTGGGTCATGTGGAATCTCACTTCATTCCGCTTTGGAGACAAGTGTTAGTGTCGGTGCAAGATAGGTGCATGGTTTGGCGCTTAGATGTACCATAGGCTTACAAATCATTTTGGACGCACCGATGGAACCCCTAGGTGACGTGGGTCATGTTGAATCTCGCTTTTTCCGCTTTGGAGACAGTGTTGGTGTCGGTGCAAGATAGGTGCATGGTTTGGCGCTTAGACGTACTATAGGCTTATAAATCATTTTGGACGCAATGATGGTACTACTAGGTGACGAGGTTCAAGTGGAAGCTCACTTTTCGCCTTTCGGATATAGTGCTAATCTTGACGCAAGATAGGTGCATGGTTTGCGCCAAACGTACCATAGGCTCGGAAATCATTTTGGACGCACCGATGGAACCCTAGGTGAGGTGGGTCATGTGGAATCTCATTTCTTTCCGCTTGGAGACAGTGTTAATGTCGGTGCAAGATAGGTGCATGGTTTGCGCTTAGACGCACCATAGGCTCATAAATCGCTTTGGACGCAATCGATGGTACCACTAGGTGACGAGGCTCAAGTGGAAGCTCGCTTTTCGCCTTTCGGATATGGTGCTAATTTGACACAAGATAGGTGCACGGTTTGTGTCAAACGCACTCATGGATCAGAAATCATTTTGGACGCACTCGATGGAACCCTAGGTGACGTGGGTCATGTGGAATCTCACTTCATTCCATTTGGAGACAAAGTGTTAGTGTCGGTGCAAGATAGGTGCATGGTTTGCGCTTAGACGTACCATAGGCTTATAAATCATTTTGGACGCACCGATGGAACTACTAGGTGACGAGGCTCAAGTGGAAGCTCGCTTTTTTCCTTTGGATATAGTGCTAATCTTGATGCAAGATAGGTGCACGGTTTGCGCCAGACGCACGTACCATAGGCTTATAAATCATTTTGGACGCACCTGATGGAACTCCTAGGTGAGGTGGGTCATGTGGAATCTCACTTCATTCCGCTTTGGAGACATGGTAGCTAATCGTCGGACGCAAGATAGGTGCATGGTTTGGCGCTAGATGTACCATAGGCTTACAAATCATTTTGGACGCACCGATGGAACCCCTAGGTGACGTGGGTCATGTGGAATCTCGCTTTTCCGCTTTGGAGACAAAGTGTTGGTGTCGGTGCAAGATAGGTGCATGGTTTGCGCTTAGACGTACCATAGGCTTACAAATCTTTTTGGACGCACTCGATGGAACCCCTAGGTGACGTGGGTCATGTTGAATCTCGCTTCTTTCCGCTTTGGAGACAGTGTTGTGTCGGTGCAAGATAGGTGCATGGTTTGCGCTTAGACGCACTCATAGGCTTATAAATCGCTTTTGGACGCAATCGATGGTACTACTAGGTGACGAGGCTCAAGTGGAAGCTCGCTTTCGCTTTTGGGATATAGTGCTAATCTTGACGCAAGATAGGTGCATGGTTTGCGCCAAACGTACCATAGGCTCGGAAATCATTTTGGACGCACCTGATGGAACCCCTAGGTGACGTGGGTCATGTGGAATCTCACTTCTTTCCGTTTGGAGACATTGTTAATGTCGGTGCAAGATAGGTGCATGGTTTGCGCTTAGACGTACCATAGGCTTATAAATCGCTTTTGGACGCACTCGATGGTACCACTAGGTGACGAGGCTCAAGTGGAAGCTCGCTTTGGCCTTTCGGATATAGTGCTAATCTTGATGCAAGATAGGTGCACGGGTTTGCGCCAAACGCACTCATTGGCTCGGAAATCATTTTGGACACACTGATGGAACTCCTAGGTGAGGTGGGTCATGTGGAATCTCACTTCATTCCGCTTTGGAGAGACAGTGTTAGTGTCGGTGCAAGATAGGTGCATGGTTTGGCGCTAGATGTACCATAGGCTTACAAATCATTTTGGACGCACCCGATGGAACCCCTAGGTGACGTGGGTCATGTTGAATCTCGCTTCTTTCCCGTTTGGAGACAGTGTTGGTGTCGGTGCAAGATAGGTGCATGGTTTGGCGCTAGACGCACCATAGGCTTATAAATCATTTTGGACGCAATGATGGTACTACTAGGTGACGAGGCTCAAGTGGAAGCTCGCTTTCGCCTTTCGGATATAGTGCTAATCTTGACGCAAGATAGGTGCACGGTTTGCGCCAAACGTACCATAGGCTCGGAAATCATTTTGGACGCACCGATGGAACCCTAGGTGAGGTGGGTCATGTGGAATCTCACTTCATTCCATTTGGAGACAGTGTTAGTGTCGGTGCAAGATAGGTGCATGGTTTGCGCTAGATGTACCATAGGCTTACAAATCATTTTGGACGCACCCGATGGAACCCCTAGGTGACGTGGGTCATGTTGAATCTCGCTTTTTCCGCTTTGGAGACAAGTGTTGGTGTCGGTGCAAGATAGGTGCATGGTTTGCGCTTAGACGCACCATAGGCTTATAAATCATTTTGGACGCAATGATGGTACTACTAGGTGACGAGGCTCAAGTGGAAGCTCGCTTTTCGCCTTTTCGGATATAGTGCTAATCTTGACGCAAGATAGGTGCACGGTTTGCGCCAAACGTACCATAGGCTCGGAAATCATTTTGGACGCACCGATGGAACCCTAGGTGAGGTGGGTCATGTGGAATCTCACTTCATTCCGCTTTGGAGACAGTGTTAGTGTCGGTGCAAGATAGGTGCATGGTTTGCGCTAGATGTACCATAGGCTTACAAATCATTTTGGACGCACCTGATGGAACCCCTAGGTGACGTGGGTCATGTTGAATCTCGCTTCTTTCCGCTTGGAGACAAGTGTTGGTGTCGGTGCAAGATAGGTGCATGGTTTGCGCTTAGACGCACCATAGGCTTATAAATCATTTTGGACGCAATGATGGTACTACTAGGTGACGAGGTTCAAGTGGAAGCTCGCTGTTTCGCCTTTTTCGGAGATATAGTGCTAATCTTGACGCAAGATAGGTGCACGGTTTGCGTCAAACGTACCATAGGCTCGGAAATCATTTTGGACGCACCTGATGGAACCCTAGGTGAGGTGGGTCATGTTGAATCTCATTTCTTTCCCGTTTGGAGACAGTGTTAATGTCGGTGCAAGATAGGTGCATGGTTTGGCGCTTAGACGCACCATAGGCTCATAAATCGCTTTTGGACGCACCGATGGTACCACTAGGTGACGAGGCTCAAGTGGAAGCTCGCTTTTCGCCTTTCGGATATGGTGCTAATCTTGACACAAGATAGGTGCACGGTTTGCGCCAAACGCACCATTGGATCAGAAATCATTTTGGACGCACCGATGGAACCCTAGGTGACGTGGGTCATGTGGAATCTCACTTCATTCCATTTGGAGGAGACAGTGTTAGTGTTGGTGCAAGATAGGTGCATGGTTTGCGCTTAGATGTACCATAGGCTTATAAATCATTTTGGACGCAACCGATGGAACCCCTAGGTGACGTGGGTCATGTGGAAGCTCGCTTTTTCCTTTCGGAGATAGTGCTAATGTTGGTGCAAGATAGGTGCATGGTTTGCGCCAAGACGTACCATAGGCTTATAAATCATTTTGGACGCAACTGATGGAACTCCTAGGTGACGTGGGTCATGTGGAATCTCACTTTCATTCCGCTTTGAGATAGTGCTAATCTTGTGCAAGATAGGTGCATGGTTTGCGCTAGACGTACCATAGGCTTACAAATCATTTTGGACGCACCGATGGAACCCTAGGTGACGTGGGTCATGTGGAATCTCACTTCTTTCCGCTTTGGAGACAGTGTTTAGTGTCGGTGCAAGATAGGTGCATGGTTTTTGCGCTAGACGTACCATAGGCTTACAAATCATTTTGGACGCACCGATGGAACCCCTAGGTGACGTGGGGTCATGTGGAATCTCGCTTCTTTTCCGCTTTGGAGACAGTGTTTGTGTCGGTGCAAGATAGGTGCATGGTTTGCGCTAGACGCACCATAGGCTTATAAATCATTTTGGACGCAATCGATGAACCACTAGGTGACGAGGCTCAAGTGGAAGCTCGTTTCGCCTTTTCGGATATAGTGCTAATCTTGACGCAAGATAGGTGCATGGTTTGGCGCCAAACGTACCATAGGCTCGGAAATCATTTTGGACGCACCGATGGAACCCCTAGGTGACGTGGGTCATGTGGAATCTCACTTCTTTCCGCTTGGAGACAGTGTTAATGTCGGTGCAAGATAGGTGCATGGTTTGCGCTTAGACGTACCATAGGCTTATAAATCGCTTTTGGACACAATGATGGTACTACTAGGTGACGAGGCTCAAGTGGAAGCTCTTTTTGGCCTTTCGGATATAGTGCTAATCTTGATGCAAGATAGGTGCACGGTTTGCGCCAAACGCACTCATAGGCTCGGAAATCATTTTGGACGCACCGATGGAACTCCTAGGTGAGGTGGGTCATGTGGAATCTCACTTCATTCCGCTTTGGAGACAGTGTTAGTGTCGGTGCAAGATAGGTGCATGGTTTGCGCTTAGATGTACCATAGGCTTATAAATCATTTTGGACGCACCCGATGGAACCCCTAGGTGACGTGGGTCATGTTGAATCTCGCTTCTTTCCGCTTTGGAGACAAAGTGTTGGTGTCGGTGCAAGATAGGTGCATGGTTTGCGCTTAGACGCACCATAGGCTTATAAATCGTTTTGGACGCACTCGATGGTACTACTAGGTGATGAGGTTCAAGTGGAAGCTCGTTTCTGTCTTTCGGATATAGTGCTAATCTTGACGCAAGATAGGTGCACGGTTTGCGTCAAACGTACCATAGGCTCGGAAATCATTTTGGACGCACCTGATGGAACTCCTAGGTGAGGTGGGTCATGTGGAATCTCATTTTTTTCCTAGGTTTGGAGACTTTCCGCTTGGAGACAGTGTTGGTGTCGGTGCAAGATAGGTGCATGGTTTGGCGCTTAGACGTACCATAGGCTCATAAATCATTTTGGACGCACTCGATGGTACCACTAGGTGACGAGGCTCAAGTGGAAGCTCTCTTTTTCGCCTTTTGGATATGGTGCTAATGTTGGTGCAAGATAGGTGCATGGTTTGCGCCAAACGTACCATAGGCTTAGAAATCATTTTTGACGACGCACCGATGGAACCCCTAGGTGACGTGGGTCATGTGAATCTCTCACTTTTCCCATTTGGAGACAGTGTTAGTGTCGGTGCAAGATAGGTGCATGGTTTGGCGCTTAGACGTACCATAGGCTTATAAATCATTTTGGACGCAATCGATGGTACCACTAGGTGACAAGGCTCAAGTGGAAGCTCGCTTTTTCCCTTTCGGATATGGTGCTAATCTTGGTGCAAGATAGGTGCATGGTTTGCGCTAAACGCACCATAGGCTTATAAATCATTTTGGACGCACTCGATGGAACCCTAGGTGACGTGGGTCATGTGGAATCTCACTTCATTCCTTTTGGAGATAGTGTTAGTCTTGGTGCAAGATAGGTGCATGGTTTGCGCTAGATGTACCATAGGCTTACAAATCATTTTGGACGCACCCGATGGAAACCCTAGGTGACGTGGGTCATGTGGAATCTCGCTTCTTTCCATTTGGAGACAGTGTTGGTGTCGGTGCAAGATAGGTGCATGGTTTGGCGCTTAGACGTACCATAGGCTTATAAATCATTTTGGACGCAATCGATGGTACCACTAGGTGACGAGGCTCAAGTGGAAGCTCGCTTTTTCGCCTTTCGGATATGGTGCTAATCTTGACACAAGATAGGTGCATGGTTTGGCGCCAAACGCATACCATAGGATTATAAATCATTTTGGACGCACTCGATGGAACCCTAGGTGACGTGGGTCATGTGGAATCTCACTTCATTCCTTTTTGGAGACAGTGTTAATGTTGGTGCAAGATAGGTGCATGGTTTGCGCTAGATGTACCATAGGCTTACAAATCATTTTGGACGCACACCGATGGAACCCTAGGTGACGTGGGTCATGTGGAATCTCGCTTTTTCCGCTTTGGAGACAGTGTTGGTGTCGGTGCAAGATAGGTGCATGGTTTGGCGCTAGACGCACCATAGGCTTATAAATCGCTTTTGGACGCAATGATGGTACTACTAGGTGACGAGGCTCAAGTGGAAGCTCGTTTCGCCTTTTCGGATATGGTGCTAATCTTGATGCAAGATAGGTGCACGGTTTGCGCCAAACGCACTCATTGGATCAGAAATCATTTTTGGACGCACCGATGGAACTCCTAGGTGAGGTGGGTCATGTGGAATCTCACTTCATTCGCTTTGGAGACAGTGTTAGTGTCGGTGCAAGATAGGTGCATGGTTTGCGCTTAGATGTACCATAGGCTTACAAATCATTTTGGACGCACCGATGGAACCCCTAGGTGACGTGGGTCATGTTGAATCTCGCTTCTTTCCGCTTTGGAGACAGTGTTGGTGTCGGTGCAAGATAGGTGCATGGTTTGCGCTTAGACGCACTATAGGCTTATAAATCATTTTGGACGCAATGATGGTACCACTAGGTGACGAGGCTCAAGTGGAAGCTCGTTTCGGCCTTTCGGATATAGTGCTAATCTTGACGCAAGATAGGTGCACGGTTTGCGTCAAACGTACCATAGGCTCGGAAATCATTTTGGACGCACCTGATGGAACTCCTAGGTGAGGTGGGTCATGTGGAATCTCACTTCATTCCGTTTGGAGAAAGTGTTAGTGTCGGTGCAAGATAGGTGCATGGTTTGCGCTTAGATGTACCATAGGCTTACAAATCATTTTGGACGCACCGATGGAACCCCTAGGTGACGTGGGTCATGTTGGAATCTCGCTTCTTTCCGCTTTGGAGACAGTGTTGGTGTCGGTGCAAGATAGGTGCATGGTTTGCGCTTAGACGCACCATAGGCTTATAAATCATTTTGGACGCAATGATGGTACCACTAGGTGACGAGGCTCAAGTGGAAGCTCGCTTCGCCTTTCGGATATAGTGCTAATCTTGACGCAAGATAGGTGCATAGGTGCACGGTTCTGCGCCAAACGTACCATAGGCTCGGAAATCATTTTGGACGCACCGATGGAACCCTAGGTGAGGTGGGTCATGTGGAATCTCACTTCTTTCCGCTTGGAGACAGTGTTAGTGTCGGTGCAAGATAGGTGCATGGTTTGGCGCTTAGACGTACCATAGGCTTATAAATCATTTTGGACGCAGTTGATGGTACCACTAGGTGACGAGGCTCAAGTGGAAGCTCGTTTCGGCCTTTCGGATATGGTGCTAATCTTGACACAAGATAGGTGCACGGTTTGCGTCAAACGTACCATTGGATCAGAAATCATTTTGGACGCACCCGATGGAACTCCTAGGTGACGTGGGTCATGTGGAATCTCACTTCATTCCGCTTTGGAGAGACAGTGTTAGTGTCGGTGCAAGATAGGTGCATGGTTTTGCGCTTAGATGTACCATAGGCTTACAAATCATTTTGGACGCACCCGATGGAACCCCTAGGTGACGTGGGTCATGTGGAATCTTCGCTTCTTTTCCGAGAGAAAGTGTTTTGGAGAGAGTGTTGGTGTCGGTGCAAGATAGGTGCATGGTTTGCGCTTAGACGCACCATAGGCTTATAAATCGCTTTTGGACGCACTGATGCAAGATACTAGGTGACGAGGCTCAAGTGGAAGCTCGATTTCGCCTTTCGGATATAGTGCTAATCTTGACGCAAGATAGGTGCAAGGTGCACGTTTGCGCCAAACGTACCATAGGCTCGGAAATCATTTTGGACGCACTGATGGAACCCTAGGTGAGGTGGGTCATGTGGAATCTCACTTCTTTCCATTTGGAGACACAAGTGTTAGTGTCGGTGCAAGATAGGTGCATGGTTTGCGCTTAGACGCGTACCATAGGCTTATAAATCGCTTTTGGACGCACTCGATGGTACCACTAGGTGACGAGGCTCAAGTGGAAGCTCGTTTCGCCTTTCGGATATGGTGCTAATCTTGATGCAAGATAGGTGCATGGTTTGCGCCAAACGTACTCATTGGATCAGAAATCATTTTGGACGCACCGATGGAACCCTAGGTGACGTGGGTCATGTGGAATCTCACTTCATTCCGCATTTGGAGACAGTGTTAGTGTCGGTGCAAGATAGGTGCATGGTTTGCGCTTAGATGTACCATAGGCTTACAAATCATTTTGGACGCACCGATGGAACCCCTAGGTGACGTGGGTCATGTGGAATCTCGCTTTTTCCGCTTTGGAGACAGTGTTGGTGTCGGTGCAAGATAGGTGCATGGTTTGCGCTTAGACGTACCATAGGCTTATAAATCATTTTGGACGCAATCGATGGTACCACTAGGTGACGAGGCTCAAGTGGAAGCTCGTTTTTTTCTTTCGGATATGGTGCTAATCTTGACACAAGATAGGTGCATGGTTTGCGCCAAACGCACCATTGGCTTAGAAATCATTTTGGACGCATCCGATGGAACTCCTAGGTGACGTGGGTCATGTGGAATCTCACTTCATTCCTTTGGAGACATAGTGTTAATGTGTCGGTGCAAGATAGGTGCATGGTTTGGCGCTTAGATGTACCATAGGCTTCGGAAATCATTTTGGACGCACCGATGGAACCCCTAGGTGACGTGGGTCATGTGGAATCTCGCTTCTTTCCGCTTTGGAGACAGTGTTGGTGTCGGTGCAAGATAGGTGCATGGTTTGCGCTTAGACGTACCATAGGCTTATAAATCATTTTGGACGCAATGATGGTACCACTAGGTGACGAGGCTCAAGTGGAAGCTCGCTTCGCCTTTCGGATATAGTGCTAATCTTGATGCAAGATAGGTGCACGGGTTTGCGCCAAACGCACCATAGGCTTAGAAATCATTTTGGACGCACCGATGGAACTCCTAGGTGAGGTGGGTCATGTGGAATCTCACTTCATTCCGCTTTGGAGACAGTGTTAGTGTCGGTGCAAGATAGGTGCATGGTTTGGCGCTTAGATGTACCATAGGCTTACAAATCATTTTGGACGCACCGATGGAACCCCTAGGTGACGTGGGTCATGTGGAATCTCGCTTCTTTCCGCTTGGAGACAGTGTTGGTGTCGGTGCAAGATAGGTGCATGGTTTGCGCTTAGACGTACCATAGGCTTATAAATCATTTTGGACGCAATGATGGTACCACTAGGTGACGAGGCTCAAGTGGAAGCTCGTTTTCGCCTTTCGGATATAGTGCTAATCTTGACGCAAGATAGGTGCACGGTTTGCGCCAAACGTACCATAGGCTCGGAAATCATTTTGGACGCACCGATGGAACCCCTAGGTGAGGTGGGTCATGTGGAATCTCACTTCATTCCTTTTGGAGACAGTGTTAGTGTCGGTGCAAGATAGGTGCATGGTTTGCGCTTAGATGTACCATAGGCTTACAAATCATTTTGGACGCACCCGATGGAACCCCTAGGTGACGTGGGTCATGTTGAATCTCGCTTTTTTTCCGCTTTGGAGACAAGTGTTGGTGTCGGTGCAAGATAGGTGCATGGTTTGCGCTTAGACGCACCATAGGCTTATAAATCATTTTGGACGCAATGATGGTACTACTAGGTGACGAGGCTCAAGTGGAAGCTCGCTTTTCGCCTTTTCGGATATAGTGCTAATCTTGACGCAAGATAGGTGCACGGTTTGCGCCAAACGTACCATAGGCTCGGAAATCATTTTGGACGCACTCGATGGAACCCTAGGTGAGGTGGGTCATGTGGAATCTCACTTCATTCCGCTTTGGAGACAAGTGTTAGTGTCGGTGCAAGATAGGTGCATGGTTTGGCGCTTAGATGTACCATAGGCTTACAAATCATTTTGGACGCACCTCGATGGAACCCCTAGGTGACGTGGGTCATGTTGAATCTCGCTTCTTTCCGCTTTGGAGACAGTGTTGGTGTTGGTGCAAGATAGGTGCATGGTTTGCGCTTAGACGTACCATAGGCTTATAAATCATTTTGGACGCAATGATGGTACTACTAGGTGACGAGGTTCAAGTGGAAGCTCGTTTCTCGCCTTTTGGATATGATATAGTGCTAATCTTGACGCAAGATAGGTGCACGGTTTGCGCCAAACGTACCATAGGCTCGGAAATCATTTTGGACGCACCTGATGGAACCCCTAGGTGAGGTGGGTCATGTGGAATCTCACTTCTTTCCGCTTTGGAGACAGTGTTAATGTTGGTGCAAGATAGGTGCATGGTTTGGCGCTAGACGTACCATAGGCTCATAAATGAATTTTGGACGCAATCGATGGTACCACTAGGTGACGATAGGAGGCTCAAGTGGAAGCTCGGCTCATAAAAATCATTTTGGGATATGGTGCTAATCTTGACACAAGATAGGTGCATGGTTTGGCGCCAGACGTACCATTGGATCAGAAATCATTTTGGACGCACCGATGGAACCCTAGGTGACGTGGGTCATGTGGAATCTCACTTCATTCCATTTTGGAGAGACAGTGTTAGTGTTGGTGCAAGATAGGTGCATGGTTTGGCGCTAGACGTACCATAGGCTTATAAATCATTTTGGACGCAATGATGGTACCCCTAGGTGACGAGGCTCAAGTGGAAGCTCGCTTTTTCGCCTTTGGGATATAGTGCTAATCTTGATGCAAGATAGGTGCATGGTTTGCGCCAAACGCACCATTGGCTTATAAATCATTTTGGACGCACTGATGGGTACCCTAGGTGAGGTGGGTCATGTGGAATCTCACTTCATTCCTTTGGAGACAGTGTTAATGTTGGTGCAAGATAGGTGCATGGTTTGGCGCTTAGACGTACCATAGGCTTATAAATCATTTTGGACGCACCGATGGAACCCTAGGTGACGTGGGTCATGTGGAATCTCGCTTCTTTCCTTTGAGGAGACAGTGTTGGTGTCGGTGCAAGATAGGTGCATGCATGGTTTGGCGCTTAGACGCACTATAGGCTAGGCTTATAAATCATTTTGGACGCAATCGATGGTACCACTAGGTGGTGACGAGGCTCAAGTGGAAGCTCGTTTCGCTTTTCGGATATAGTGCTAATCTTGACGCAAGATAGGTGCATGGTTTGCGCCAAACGTACCATAGGATCAGAAATCATTTTGGACGCACCGATGGAACCCTAGGTGAGGTGGGTCATGTGGAATCTCACTTCATTCCGTTTGGAGACAGTGTTAGTGTCGGTGCAAGATAGGTGCATGGTTTGCGCTAGATGTACCATAGGCTTACAAATCATTTTGGACGCACCCGATGGAACCCCTAGGTGACGTGGGTCATGTGGAATCTCGCTTTTTCCGCTTTGGAGAGACAGTGTTGGTGTCGGTGCAAGATAGGTGCATGGTTTTGCGCTTAGACGTACCATAGGCTTATAAATCATTTTGGACGCAATGATGGTACCACTAGGTGACGAGGCTCAAGTGGAAGCTCATTTTGGCCTTTCGGATATAGTGCTAATCTTGACGCAAGATAGGTGCACGGTTTGCGTCAAACGTACCATAGGCTCGGAAATCATTTTGGACGCACCTGATGGAACTCCTAGGTGAGGTGGGTCATGTGGAATCTCACTTCATTCCGCTTTGGGAGACAGTGTTAGTGTCGGTGCAAGATAGGTGCATGGTTTGCGCTTAGATGTACCATAGGCTTACAAATCATTTTGGACGCACCGATGGAACCCCTAGGTGACGTGGGTCATGTGGAATCTCGCTTTTTTTTCGCTTTGGAGACAGTGTTGGTGTCGGTGCAAGATAGGTGCATGGTTTGGCGCTAGACGCACCATAGGCTTATAAATCATTTTTTGGACGCAATGATGGTACTACTAGGTGACGAGGTTCAAGTGGAAGCTCGTTTTCGCTTTTTCGGAGATATAGTGCTAATCTTGACGCAAGATAGGTGCATGGGTTTGCGCCAAACGTACCATAGGCTCGGAAATCATTTTGGACGCACCTCGATGGAAACCCTAGGTGAGGTGGGTCATGTGGAATCTCGCTTCTTTCCGTTTGGAGACAGTGTTAATGTCGGTGCAAGATAGGTGGCATGGTTTGGCGCTTAGACGTACCATAGGCTTATAAATCATTTTGGACGCAATGATGGATAGGTGACGCAGGCTCACCACTAGGTGACAGTGAGGCTCTTGAAGCAAGAAGCTCGTTTTGCGCCAGACGGATATGCTCATAAATCATTTTGACACAAGATAGGTGAGGTGGGTTTGCGCCAAACGTACCATGGAGGATCGGTGCAAATCATTTTGGACGACCACCGATTTGGAACTCCTGGAACCCCTAGTGACGTGGGTCATGTGGAATCTCACTTCTTTCCATTTGGAGACAGTGTTAGTGTTGGTGCAAGATAGGTGCATGGTTTGCGTTTGGCGCTTAGACGTACCATAGGCTTATAAATCATTTTGGACGCATCGATGGTACCACTAGGTGACGAGGCTCAAGTGGAAGCTCGTTTCGCTTCGCCTTTGGAGATATAGTGCTAATCTTGATGCAAGATAGGTGCACGGTTTGCGCCAAACGTACCATCATTGGCTTAGAAATCATTTTGGACGCACTGATGGAACCCTAGGTGAGGTGGGTCATGTGGAATCTCACTTCATTTCCTTTGGAGACAGTGTTAATGTTGGTGCAAGATAGGTGCATGGTTTGCGCTAGATGTACCATAGGCTTACAAATCATTTTTGGACGCACCGATGGAACCCCTAGGTGACGTGGGTCATGTGGAATCTCTCTTTTTTCCGCTTTGGAGACAGTGTTGGTGTCGGTGCAAGATAGGTGCATGGTTTGCGCTTAGACGTACCATAGGCTTATAAATCATTTTGGACGCAATGATGGTACCACTAGGTGACGAGGCTCAAGTGGAAGCTCGCTTTCGTTTTTCGCCTTTCGGATATAGTGCTAATCTTGACGCAAGATAGGTGCACGGTTGGCGCCAAACGTACCATAGGCTCGGAAATCATTTTGGACGCACCTGATGGAACTCCTAGGTGAGGTGGGTCATGTGGAATCTCACTTCATTCCGTTTGGAGATTTGGAGACAGTGTTAGTGTCGGGCAAGATAGGTGCATGGTTTGGCGCTAGATGTACCATAGGCTTACAAATCATTTTGGACGCACCGATGGAACCCCTAGGTGACGTGGGTCATGTTGAATCTCGCTTCTTTCCGTTTGAGAGAAAGTGTTGGTGTCGGTGCAAGATAGGTGCATGGTTTGCGCTTAGACGCACCATAGGCTTATAAATCATTTTGGACGCAATGATGGTACTACTAGGTGACGAGGCTCAAGTGGAAGCTCGCTTTTTCCGCTTTCGGATATAGTGCTAATCTTGACGCAAGATAGGTGCACGGTTTTGCGCCAAACGTACCATAGGCTCGGAAATCGTTTTTGGACGCACACTGATGGAACCCCTAGGTGAGGTGGGTCATGTGGAATCTCACTTCTTTCCGCTTGGAGACAGTAAGTGTTAGTGTCGGTGCAAGATAGGTGCATGGTTTGCGCTTAGACGTACCATAGGCTTATAAATCATTTTGGACGCAATGATGGTACCACTAGGTGACGAGGCTCAAGTGGAAGCTCGCTTTCGCCTTTTCGGATATGGTGCTAATCTTGACACAAGATAGGTGCATGGTTTGCGCCTAAACGTACCATAGGCTTAGAAATCATTTTGGACGCACCGATGGAACCCTAGGTGACGTGGGTCATGTGGAATCTCACTTCATTCCATTTGGAGATAGTGTGTTAGTGTTGGTGCAAGATAGGTGCATGGTTTGCGCTTAGACGTACCATAGGCTTATAAATCATTTTTGGACGCACCGATGGAACTACTAGGTGACGAGGGTCAAGTGGAAGCTCGCTTTCGCCTTTGGATATAGTGTTAATGTTGATGCAAGATAGGTGCATGGTTTGCGCCAAACGTACCATAGGCTCGGAAATCATTTTGGACGCACCCGATGGAACCCCCTAGGTGACGTGGGTCATGTGGAATCTCACTTCATTCCGCTTTGGAGACAGTGTTAGTGTCGGTGCAAGATAGGTGCATGGTTTGCGCTTAGATGTACCATAGGCTTACAAATCATTTTGGACGCACCCGATGGAACCCCTAGGTGACGTGGGTCATGTGGAATCTCGCTTCTTTTCCGCTT
This sequence comes from Miscanthus lutarioriparius, assembly GCA_904845875.1. Lineage (NCBI taxonomy): Eukaryota > Viridiplantae > Streptophyta > Magnoliopsida > Poales > Poaceae > Miscanthus > Miscanthus lutarioriparius. The sequence goes on from CAJGYO010000243.1 coordinate 18,535, forward strand.
TGGAGAGAGTGTTGGTGTCGGTGCAAGATAGGTGCATGGTTTGCGCTTAGACGTACCATAGGCTTATAAATCATTTTGGACGCATTCGATGGTACTACTAGGTGACGAGGTCAAGTGGAAGCTCGCTTTTTCCGCCTTTCGGATATAGTGCTAATCTTGACGCAAGATAGGTGCATGGTTTTGCGCTTAAACGTACCATAGGCTTATAAAATCATTTTGGACGCACCTGATGGAACCCCTAGGTGAGGTGGGTCATGTGGAATCTCATTTTTTTCCGTTTGGAGACAGTGTTAATGTTGGTGCAAGATAGGTGCATGGTTTGCGCTTAGACGTACCATAGGCTCATAAATCATTTTGGACGCACTCGATGGAACCCTAGGTGACGAGGCTCATGTGGAAGCTCTCGCTTTCCGCTTTGGAGACAGTGCTAATCTTGGTGCAAGATAGGTGCATGGTTTGCGCTTAGACGTACCATAGGCTTAGAAATCATTTTGGACGCACCCGATGGAACCCTAGGTGACGTGGGTCATGTGGAATCTCACTTCTTTTCGCTTTGGAGACAGTGTTAGTGTCGGTGCAAGATAGGTGCATGGTTTGCGCTAGACGTACCATAGGCTTATAAATCATTTTGGACGCAGTCGATGGTACCACTAGGTGACGAGGCTCAAGTGGAAGCTCTCTTTTCCCTTTTCGGATATAGTGCTAATCTTGATGCAAGATAGGTGCACGGGTTTGCGCCAAACGTACCATAGGCTCGGAAATCATTTTGGACGCACCGATGGAACCCTAGGTGAGGTGGGTCATGTGGAATCTCACTTCATTCCGATTTGGAGACAAGTGTTAGTGTCGGTGCAAGATAGGTGCATGGTTTTGCGCTAGATGTACCATAGGCTTACAAATCATTTTGGACGCACCCGATGGAACCCCTAGGTGACGTGGGTCATGTTGAATCTCGCTTCTTTCCATTTGGAGACAGTGTTTGTGTCGGTGCAAGATAGGTGCATGGTTTGCGCTAGACGTACCATAAGCTTATAAATCATTTTGGACGCAAATGATGGTACTACTAGGTGACGAGGCTCAAGTGGAAGCTCGTTTCGGCCTTTTCGGATATAGTGCTAATCTTGACGCAAGATAGGTGCACGGTTTGCGCCAAACGTACCATAGGCTCGGAAATCATTTTGAACGCACCGATGGAACTCCTAGGTGAGGTGGGTCATGTGGAATCTCACTTCATTCCGTTTGAGAGACAGTGTTAGTGTCGGTGCAAGATAGGTGCATGGTTTGCGCTTAGATGTACCATAGGCTTACAAATCATTTTGGACGCACTCGATGGAACCCCTAGGTGACGTGGGTCATGTTGAATCTCGCTTCTTTCCGCTTTGGAGACGAGAGTGTTGGTGTCGGTGCAAGATAGGTGCATGGTTTGCGCTAGACGTACCATAGGCTTATAAATCATTTTGGACGCAATGATGGTACTACTAGGTGACGAGGTTCAAGTGGAAGCTCGCTTTCGCCTTTGGATATAGTGCTAATCTTGACGCAAGATAGGTGCATGGTTTGCGCCAAACGTACCATAGGCTCGGAAATCATTTTTGGACGCACTGATGGAACCCTAGGTGAGGTGGGTCATGTGGAATCTCATTTCTTTCCGTTTGGAGACAGTGTTAATGTCGGTGCAAGATAGGTGCATGGTTTGCGCTAGACGTACCATAGGCTTATAAATCATTTTGGACGCAGTCGATGGTACCACTAGGTGACGAGGCTCAAGTGGAAGCTCGCTTCTTTCTTTTCGCCTTTCTTGGATATGGTGCTAATCTTGACACAAGATAGGTGCACGGTTTGCGCCAAACGTACCATGGGATCAGAAATCATTTTGGACGCACCCGATGGAACCCCTAGGTGACGTGGGTCATGTGGAATCTCACTTCTTTCCGTTTGGAGACAGTGTTAGTGTCGGTGCAAGATAGGTGCATGGTTTGGCGCTAGACGTACCATAGGCTTATAAATCGTTTTTGGACGCAATCGATGGTACACTAGGTGACGAGGCTCAAGTGGAAGCTCGCTTTTCGCCTTTTCGGATATAGTGCTAATCTTGATGCAAGATAGGTGCATGTTTTGCGCCAAACGTACCATAGGCTTAGAAATCATTTTGGACGCACCGATGGAACTCCTAGGTGACGTGGGTCATGTGGAATCTCACTTCATTCCGTTTGGAGACAGTGTTAGTGTCGGTGCAAGATAGGTGCATGGTTTGCGCTAGATGTACCATAGGCTTACAAATCATTTTGGACGCACCCGATGGAACCCCTAGGTGACGTGGGTCATGTTGAATCTCGCTTTTTTCCGTTTGGAGACAGTGTTGGTGTCGGTGCAAGATAGGTGCATGGTTTGCGCTAGACGTACCATAGGCTTATAAATCATTTTGGACGCAGTCGATGGTACTACTAGGTGACGAGGCTCAAGTGGAAGCTCGTTTCGGCCTTTCGGATATGGTGCTAATCTTGACACAAGATAGGTGCACGGTTTGCGTCAAACGTACCATTGGATCAGAAATCATTTTGGACGCACCCGATGGAACTCCTAGGTGACGTGGGTCATGTGGAATCTCACTTCATTCCGTTTGGAGACAGTGTTAGTGTCGGTGCAAGATAGGTGCATGGTTTGCGCTAGATGTACCATAGGCTTACAAATCATTTTGGACGCACCCGATGGAACCCCTAGGTGACGTGGGTCATGTTGAATCTCGCTTCTTTCCGTTTGGAGACAGTGTTGGTGTCGGTGCAAGATAGGTGCATGGTTTGCGCTAGACGTACCATAGGCTTATAAATCGTTTTGGACGCAGTCGATGGTACTACTAGGTGACGAGGCTCAAGTGGAAGCTCGTTTTGGCCTTTCGGATATAGTGCTAATCTTGACGCAAGATAGGTGCACGGTTTGCGTCAAACGTACCATAGGCTCGGAAATCATTTTGGACGCACCTGATGGAACTCCTAGGTGAGGTGGGTCATGTGGAATCTCATTTCTTTCCGTTTGGAGACAGTGTTAGTGTCGGTGCAAGATAGGTGCATGGTTTGCGCTAGACGTACCATAGGCTTATAAATCATTTTGGACGCAGTCGATGGTACCACTAGGTGACGAGGCTCAAGTGGAAGCTCGTTTCGCTTTTCGGATATGGTGCTAATCTTGACACAAGATAGGTGCACGGTTTGCGTCAAACGTACCATTGGATCAGAAATCATTTTGGACGCACCCGATGGAACTCCTAGGTGACGTGGGTCATGTGGAATCTCACTTCATTCCATTTGGAGACAGTGTTAGTGTCGGTGCAAGATAGGTGCATGGTTTGCGCTAGATGTACCATAGGCTTACAAATCATTTTGGACGCACCCGATGGAACCCCTAGGTGACGTGGGTCATGTGGAATCTCATTTCTTTCCGTTTGGAGACAGTGTTGGTGTCGGTGCAAGATAGGTGCATGGTTTGCGCTTAGACGTACCATAGGCTTATAAATCATTTTGGACGCAAATCGATGGTACCACTAGGTGACGAGGCTCAAGTGGAAGCTCGTTTCGCCTTTCGAGATATAGTGCTAATCTTGACGCAAGATAGGTGCACGGTTTGCGCCAAACGTACCATAGGCTCGAAATCATTTTGGACGCACTGATGGAACTCCTAGGTGAGGTGGGTCATGTGGAATCTCACTTCATTCCGCTTTGGAGACAGTGTTAGTGTCGGTGCAAGATAGGTGCATGGTTTGCGCTTAGATGTACCATAGGCTTACATAAATCATTTTGGACGCACCCGATGGAACCCCTAGGTGACGTGGGTCATGTGGAATCTCGCTTCTTTCCGTTTGGAGACAAGTGTTAGTGTCGGTGCAAGATAGGTGCATGGTTTGCGCTTAGACGTACCATAGGCTTATAAATCATTTTGGACGCATCGATGGAACCCCTAGGTGACGAGGGTCAAGTGGAAGCTCGCTTTCGCCTTTTGGAGATATAGTGCTAATCTTGGTGCAAGATAGGTGCATGGTTTTGCGCTAAACGTACCATAGGCTTCGAAATCATTTTGGACGCATCTGATGGAACTCCTAGGTGACGTGGGTCATGTGGAATCTCATTTCTTTCCGCTTTGGAGATAGTGTTAATGTTGGTGCAAGATAGGTGCATGGTTTGCGCTAGATGTACCATAGGCTTATAAATCATTTTGGACGCACCCGATGGAACCCCTAGGTGACGTGGGTCATGTGGAATCTCATTTCTTTCCGCTTTGGAGACAGTGTTAATGTTTGGTGCAAGATAGGTGCATGGTTTGCGCTAGACGTACCATAGGCTCATAAATCATTTTGGACGCAATCGATGGTACCACTAGGTGACGAGGCTCAAGTGGAAGCTCGCTTTTCCTTTTCGGATATGGTGCTAATCTTGACACAAGATAGGTGCATGGTTTTGCGCCAGACGTACCATAGGCTTAGAAATCATTTTGGACGCACCCGATGGAACCCTAGGTGACGTGGGTCATGTGGAATCTCACTTCATTCCATTTGGAGACAGTGTTAGTGTTGGTGCAAGATAGGTGCATGGTTTGCGCGCTTAGACGTACCATAGGCTTATAAATCTTTTGGACGCAATCGATGGTACTACTAGGTGACGAGGCTCAAGTGGAAGCTCGCTCGTTTCGCCTTTCGGATATAGTGCTAATCTTGATGCAAGATAGGTGCACGGGTTTGCGCCAAACGCGTACCATAGGCTCGGAAATCATTTTGGACGCACCGATGGAACTCCTAGGTGACGTGGGTCATGTGGAATCTCACTTCATTCCGTTTGGAGACAGTGTTAGTGTCGGTGCAAGATAGGTGCATGGTTTGCGCTAGATGTACCATAGGCTTACAAATCATTTTGGACGCACCCGATGGAACCCCTAGGTGACGTGGGTCATGTTGAATCTCGCTTCTTTCCGTTTGGAGACAGTGTTGGTGTCGGTGCAAGATAGGTGCATGGTTTGCGCTAGACGTACCATAGGCTTATAAATCATTTTGGACGCAGTCGATGGTACTACTAGGTGACGAGGCTCAAGTGGAAGCTCGTTTTGGCCTTTCGGATATAGTGCTAATCTTGATGCAAGATAGGTGCACGGTTTGCGTCAAACGTACCATTGGCTTAGAAATCATTTTGCACGCACCCGATGGAACTCCTAGGTGAGGTGGGTCATGTGGAATCTCACTTCATTCCATTTGGAGACAGTGTTAGTGTCGGTGCAAGATAGGTGCATGGTTTGCGCTAGATGTACCATAGGCTTACAAATCATTTTGGACGCACCGATGGAACCCCTAGGTGACGTGGGTCATGTTGAATCTCGCTTCTTTTCCGTTTGGAGACAGTGTTGGTGTCGGTGCAAGATAGGTGCATGGTTTGCGCTAGACGTACCATAGGCTTATAAATCATTTTGGACGCAGTCGATGGAACTACTAGGTGATGAGGCTCAAGTGGAAGCTCGTTTCGGCCTTTTCAGATATAGTGCTAATCTTGACGCAAGATAGGTGCACGGTTTGCGTCAAACGTACCATAGGCTCGGAAATCATTTTGCACGCACCTGATGGAACTCCTAGGTGAGGTGGGTCATGTGGAATCTCACTTCATTCCGTTTGGAGACAGTGTTAGTGTCGGTGCAAGATAGGTGCATGGTTTGCGCTAGATGTACCATAGGCTTACAAATCATTTTGGACGCACCCGATGGAACCCCTAGGTGACGTGGGTCATGTTGAATCTCGCTTTTTCCGTTTGGAGACAGTGTTGGTGTCGGTGCAAGATAGGTGCATGGTTTGCGCTAGACGTACCATAGGCTTATAAATCATTTTGGACGCAGTCGATGGTACTACTAGGTGACGAGGTTCAAGTGGAAGCTCGCGTTTCGGCCTTTTCGGATATAGTGCTAATCTTGGACGCAAGATAGGTGCACGGGTTTGCGCCAAACGTACCATAGGCTCGGAAATCATTTTGGACTTTTGATGGAACTCCTAGGTGAGGTGGGTCATGTGGAATCTCACTTCTTTCCGTTTGGAGACAGTGTTAATGTCGGTGCCAAGATATAGGTGCATGGTTTGCGCTAGACGTACCATAGGCTCATAAATCATTTTGGACGCTTGATTGATGGTACCACTAGGTGACGAGGCTCAAGTGGAAGCTCGCTTCGGCCTTTTGGGATAGTGGTGCTAATCTTGACACAAGATAGGTGCACGGTTTGCGCAAACGTACCATTGGATCAGAAATCATTTTGGACGCAATGATGGAACTCCTAGGTGACGTGGGTCATGTGGAATCTCACTTCATTCCATTTTGGAGACAGTGTTAATGTTGGTGCAAGATAGGTGCATGGTTTGCGCTAGACGTACCATAGGCTCGGAAATCATTTTGGACGCACCTGATGGAACTCCTAGGTGAGGTGGGTCATGTGGAATCTCATTTCTTTCCGTTTGGAGACAGTGTTAATGTCGGTGCAAGATAGGTGCATGGTTTGCGCTAGACGTACCATAGGCTCATAAATCGTTTTGGACGCACTCGATGGTACCACTAGGTGACGAGGCTCAAGTGGAAGCTCGTTTCGCCTTTTCGATATATAGTGCTAATCTTGACGCAAGATAGGTGCACGGTTTGCGCCAAACGTACCATAGGCTCAGAAATCATTTTGGACGCACCTGATGGAACTCCTAGGTGAGGTGGGTCATGTGGAATCTCACTTCATTCCGTTTGGAGACAGTGTTAGTGTCGGTGCAAGATAGGTGCATGGTTTGCGCTAGATGTACCATAGGCTTACAAATCATTTTGGACGCACCCGATGGAACCCCTAGGTGACGTGGGTCATGTGGAATCTCGCTTCTTTCCGTTTGGAGACAGTGTTGGTGTCGGTGCAAGATAGGTGCATGGTTTGCGCTAGACGTACCATAGGCTTATAAATCATTTTGGACGCACTCGATGGAACCCCTAGGTGACGTGGGTCATGTGGAATCTCGCTTCTTTCCGCTTTTGGAGATATAGTGTTAATGTTGTGCAAGATAGGTGCATGGTTTGCGCTTAGACGTACCATAGGCTTATAAATCATTTTGGACGCAATGATGGTACTACTAGGTGACGAGGTTCAAGTGGAAGCTCACTGTTTCCGCTTTGGAGATATAGTGCTAATCTTGGACGCAAGATAGGTGCATGGGTTTGCGTCAAATGTACCATAGGCTTACAAATCATTTTGGACACACCTGATGGAACCCCTAGGTGACGTGGGTCATGTGGAATCTCATTTCTTTCCGTTTGGAGACAGTGTTAGTGTCGGTGCAAGATAGGTGCATGGTTTGCGCGCTTAGACGTACCATAGGCTCATAAATCGTTTTGGACGCAGTCGATGGTACCACTAGGTGACGAGGCTCAAGTGGAAGCTCGTTTCGGCCTTTCGGATATGGTGCTAATCTTGACACAAGATAGGTGCACGGTTTGCGTCAAACGTACCATTAGGATCGAAATCATTTTGGACGCACTGATGGAACTCCTAGGTGACGTGGGTCATGTGGAATCTCACTTCATTCCATTTGGAGACAAGTGTTAGTGTTGGTGCAAGATAGGTGCATGGTTTGCGCTTAGACGTACCATAGGCTTATAAATCATTTTGGACGCGCGATCGATGGTACTACTAGGTGAGGGAGGCTCAAGTGTGGAAGTTTTCGCTAGACGTACCATTTATAAATTGGCCTTAATCGATGGATATAGTGCTAATCTTTGATGCAAGATAGGTGCAAGGTTTGGCGTCAAGCGTACCATTGGCTCGGAAATCATTTTGCACGCACCTGATGGAACTCCTAGGTGAGGTGGGTCATGTGGAATCTCACTTCATTCCGTTTGGAGACAGTGTTAGTGTCGGTGCAAGATAGGTGCATGGTTTGCGCTAGATGTACCATAGGCTTACAAATCATTTTGGACGCACCCGATGGAACCCCTAGGTGACGTGGGTCATGTTGAATCTCGCTTCTTTCCGCTTTGGAGAGCAGTGTTGGTGTCGGTGCAAGATAGGTGCATGGTTTTGCTTAGACGTACCATAGGCTTATAAATCATTTTGGACGCAGTCGATGGTACTACTAGGTGACGAGGCTCAAGTGGAAGCTCGTTTCGGCCTTTCGGATATAGTGCTAATCTTGATGCAAGATAGGTGCACGGTTTGCGTCAAACGTACCATAGGCTCGGAAATCATTTTGCACGCACCTGATGGAACTCCTAGGTGAGGTGGGTCATGTGGAATCTCACTTCATTCCGTTTGGAGACAGTGTTAGTGTCGGTGCAAGATAGGTGCATGGTTTGCGCTAGATGTACCATAGGCTTACAAATCATTTTGGACGCACCCGATGGAACCCCTAGGTGACGTGGGTCATGTTGAATCTCGCTTCTTTCCGTTTGGAGACAGTGTTGGTGTCGGTGCAAGATAGGAGCATGGTTTGCGCTAGACGTACCATAGGCTTATAAATCGTTTTGGACACAGTCGATGGTACTACTAGGTGATGAGGCTCAAGTGGAAGCTCGTTTCGGCCTTTCGTATATAGTGCTAATCTTGACGCAAGATAGGTGCACGGTTTGCGTCAAACGTACCATAGGCTCGGAAATCATTTTGCACGCACCTGATGGAACTCCTAGGTGAGGTGGGTCATGTGGAATCTCACTTCATTCCGTTTGGAGACAGGTGTTAGTGTCGGTGCAAGATAGGTGCATGGTTTGCGCTAGATGTACCATAGGCTTACAAATCATTTTGGACGCACTCGATGGAACCCCTAGGTGACGTGGGTCATGTTGAATCTCGCTTCTTTCCGTTTTTGGGAGACAGTGTTGGTGTCGGTGCAAGATAGGTGCATGGTTTTGCGCTTAGACGTACCATAGGCTTATAAATCATTTTGGACGCAGTCGATGGTACTACTAGGTGACGAGGTTCAAGTGGAAGCTCGTTTCGCCTTTCGGGATATAGTGCTAATCTTGACGCAAGATAGGTGCACGGTTTGCGTCAAACGTACCATAGGCTCGGAAATCATTTTGGACGCACCTGATGGAACTCCTAGGTGAGGTGGGTCATGTGGAATCTCATTTCTTTCCGTTTGGAGACAGTGTTAATGTCGGTGCAAGATAGGTGCATGGTTTGCGCTAGACGTACCATAGGCTCATAAATCGTTTTGGACGCCTTGATTGATGGTACCACTAGGTGACGAGGCTCAAGTGGAAGCTCGTTTTGGCCTTTCGGATATGGTGCTAATCTTGACACAAGATAGGTGCACGGTTTGCGACAAACGTACCATTGGATCAGAAATCATTTTGGACGCACCCGATGGAACTCCTAGGTGACGTGGGTCATGTGGAATCTCACTTCATTCCATTTGGAGACAGTGTTAGTGTCGGTGCAAGATAGGTGCATGGTTTGCGCTAGATGTACCATAGGCTTACAAATCATTTTGGACGCACCCGATGGAACCCCTAGGTGACGTGGGTCATGTTGAATCTCGCTTCTTTCCGTTTGGAGACAGTGTTTGTGTCGGTGCAAGATAGGTGCATGGTTTGCGCTAGACGTACCATAAGCTTATAAATCGTTTTGGACGCAGTCGATGGTACTACTAGGTGACGAGGCTCAAGTGGAAGCTCGTTTCGGCCTTTCGGATATAGTGCTAATCTTGACGCAAGATAGGTGCACGGTTTGCGTCAAACGTACCATAGTCTCGGAAATCATTTTGGACGCACCTGATGGAACTCCTAGGTGACGTGGGTCATGTGGAATCTCACTTCTTTCCATTTGGAGACAGTCTTAATGTCGGTGCAAGATAGGTGCATGGTTTGCGCTAGACGTACCATAGGCTCGTAAATCATTTTGGACGCACCTGATGGAACCCCTAGGTGAGGTGGGTCATGTGGAATCTCGCTTCTTTCCGTTTGGAGACAGTGTTAATGTCGGTGCAAGATAGGTGCATGGTTTGCGCTAGACGTACCATAGGCTCATAAATCATTTTGGACGCAGTTGATGGTACCGCTAGGTGACGAGGTTCAAGTGGAAGCTCGTTTTGGCCTTTCGGATATAGTGCTAATCTTGACGCAAGATAGGTGCACGGTTTGCGTCAAACGTACCATAGGCTCGGAAATCATTTTGGACGCACCTGATGGAACTCCTAGGTGAGGTGGGTCATGTGGAATCTCACTTCATTCCGTTTGGAGACAGTGTTAGTGTCGGTGCAAGATAGGTGCATGGTTTGCGCTAGATGTACCATAGGCTTACAAATCATTTTGGACGCACCCGATGGAACCCCTAGGTGACGTGGGTCATGTTGAATCTCGCTTCTTTCCGTTTGGAGACAGTGTTTGTGTCGGTGCAAGATAGGTGCATGGTTTGCGCTAGACGTACCATAGGCTTATAAATCATTTTGGACGCAGTCGATGGTACTACTAGGTGACGAGGTTCAAGTGGAAGCTCGTTTCGGCCTTTCGGATATAGTGCTAATCTTGACGCAAGATAGGTGCACGGTTTGCGTCAAACGTACCATAGGCTCGGAAATCATTTTGGACGCACCTGATGGAACTCCTAGGTGAGGTGGGTCATGTGGAATCTCATTTCTTTCCGTTTGGAGACAGTGTTAATGTCGGTGCAAGATAGGTGCATGGTTTGCGCTAGACGTACCATAGGCTCATAAATCGTTTTGGACGCAGTCGATGGTACCACTAGGTGACGAGGCTCAAGTGGAAGCTCGTTTTGGCCTTTCGGATATGGTGCTAATCTTGACACAAGATAGGTGCACGGTTTGCGTCAAACGTACCATTGGATCAGAAATCATTTTGGACGCACCCGATGGAACTCCTAGGTGACGTGGGTCATGTGGAATCTCACTTCATTCCATTTGGAGACAGTGTTAGTGTCGGTGCAAGATAGGTGCATGGTTTGCGCTAGACGTACCATAGGCTTATAAATCGTTTTGGACGCAGTCGATGGTACTACTAGGTGACGAGGCTCAAGTGGAAGCTCATTTTCGGCCTTTCGGATATAGTGCTAATCTTGATGCAAGATAGGTGCACGGTTTGCGTCAAACGTACCATAGGCTCGGAAATCATTTTGCACGCACCTGATGGAACTCCTAGGTGAGGTGGGTCATGTGGAATCTCACTTCATTCCGTTTGGAGACAGTGTTAGTGTCGGTGCAAGATAGGTGCATGGTTTGCGCTAGATGTACCATAGGCTTACAAATCATTTTGGACGCACCCGATGGAACCCCTAGGTGACGTGGGTCATGTTGAATCTCGCTTCTTTCCGTTTGGAGACAGTGTTGGTGTCGGTGCAAGATAGGTGCATGGTTTGCGCTAGACGTACCATAGGCTTATAAATCATTTTGGACGCAGTCGATGGTACTACTAGGTGATGAGGCTCAAGTGGAAGCTCGTTTTGCCTTTTCGGATATAGTGCTAATCTTGATGCAAGATAGGTGCACGGTTTGCGTCAAACGTACCATAGGCTCGGAAATCATTTTGGACGCACCTGATGGAACTCCTAGGTGAGGTGGGTCATGTGGAATCTCACTTCATTCCGTTTGGAGACAGTGTTAGTGTCGATGCAAGATAGGTGCATGGTTTGCGCTAGATGTACCATAGGCTTACAAATCATTTTGGACGCACCCGATGGAACCCCTAGGTGACGTGGGTCATGTGGAATCTCGCTTCTTTCCGTTTGGAGACAGTGTTGGTGTCGGTGCAAGATAGGTGCATGGTTTGCGCTAGACGTACCATAGGCTTATAAATCGTTTTGGACGCAGTCGATGGTACTACTAGGTGACGAGGCTCAAGTGGAAGCTCGTTTCGGCCTTTCGGATATAGTGCTAATCTTGACGCAAGATAGGTGCACGGTTTGCGTCAAACGTACCATAGGCTCGGAAATCATTTTGCACGCACCTGATGGAACTCCTAGGTGAGGTGGGTCATGTGGAATCTCACTTCATTCCGTTTGGAGACAGTGTTAGTGTCGGTGCAAGATAGGTGCATGGTTTGCGCTAGATGTACCATAGGCTTACAAATCATTTTGGACGCACCCGATGGAACCCCTAGGTGACGTGGGTCATGTTGAATCTCGCTTCTTTCCGTTTGGAGACAGTGTTGGTGTCGGTGCAAGATAGGTGCATGGTTTGCGCTAGACGTACCATAGGCTTATAAATCATTTTGGACGCAGTCGATGGTACTACTAGGTGACGAGGTTCAAGTGGAAGCTCGTTTCGGCCTTTCGGATATAGTGCTAATCTTGACGCAAGATAGGTGCACGGTTTGCGTCAAACGTACCATAGGCTCGGAAATCATTTTGGACACACCTGATGGAACTCCTAGGTGAGGTGGGTCATGTGGAATCTCATTTCTTTCCGTTTGGAGACAGTGTTAATGTCGGTGCAAGATAGGTGCATGGTTTGCGCTAGACGTACCATAGGCTCATAAATCATTTTGGACGCAGTCGATGGTACCACTAGGTGACGAGGCTCAAGTGGAAGCTCGTTTCGGCCTTTCGGATATGGTGCTAATCTTGACACAAGATAGGTGCACGGTTTGCGACAAACGTACCATTGGATCAGAAATCATTTTGGACGCACCCGATGGAACTCCTAGGTGACGTGGGTCATGTGGAATCTCACTTCATTCCATTTGGAGACAGTGTTAGTGTCGGTGCAAGATAGGTGCATGGTTTGCGCTTGATGTACCATAGGCTTACAAATTTTGGACGCACCCGATGGAACGCCTAGGTGACGTGGGTCATGTTGAATCTCGCTTCTTTCCGTTTGGAGACAGTGTTTGTGTCGGTGCAAGATAGGTGCATGGTTTGCGCTAGACGTACCATGAGCTTATAAATTGTTTTGGACACAGTCGATGGTACTACTAGGTGACGAGGCTCAAGTGGAAGCTCGTTTCGGCCTTTCGGATATAGTGCTAATGTTGACGCAAAGATAGGTGCACGGTTTGCGCAAACGATTTGGTCAAGAAATCATTTTGGAGACATCTCGATGGAACTCCTCATTTTCATGTGGAATCTCACTTCATTCCGTTTGGAGACAGATTTTGATGGAATGATGAGGACATCATTGGCTCAAATATGACCATGCCAACCACTTCTATACTAAAGGTGCAACCATTCTATATGAGGCTTATCATTGATGCATTTTTGCATTTGAATTGGTGCTCCACCATAAAATGTGTATATTTTCATTTTCGTAATTACTTACATGGATTAAAGGAAGGTTTGATTGCATATGGAAAGCATGGAAGGTTAATGAAGTTGATTGGGGACCAAATCCAAGTATTCCTAACGTCCTCCACCTGGACACCACATCACTTTTGGTCCAAGGAAAGAAAGAGATCAAATCCAACACGTTTTGGGGCTGGATTCGGACTCCAGGACAGCTCCAACTTGTGATGTTCACCACGGTCGACATACGGACTCCGATTGAGGCGTTCAAGTACTTCATGGAATCCTTATGAAGTCTATTTTCACATGGATCTGGAATCAAGTCCATATCTGTTCTGAGGCGGCCGCAATGACCGAATTACTACCGAGAGGTTTTCTGTGCAAAGGTGTGCTGCGTCGCCTTAGTTTGGTCCAATGGGCCGTGTATCAAGTTGGGTCCATTAGGGGACGCGTCCTAGGGTTGGAGCACGACCCCAACACCCTGGTGGTCATCCTTCCACCTTCATATACCCCTTAGCCGCCACCAAGAACAATTGGGTTTTGTTTTGTTGAAAGTTTAGCCATTGCTACTTCCTTGTAGACCCGCGTGTGTCGACTAGACCATCCGTTCTACTTGATTCAGAACCCCAACTTTGTGATTTCAGATTGGTTTTCATCTCCATATTTGCAATTGAGTTGCTTGTTCTACTTGTTCTTGCTTGTTCCTCGATTGCTTGCAGGAATTACCCTAGTGGTTTGGTTGATCGTGCTCCACAAGATCGCGACCGCCATTGGAGGTGGTGTATCGGTTGCTAAAAGGCGCAGCTTGGAAGGCTGTAGTCGAGCCGTGAACGTCGTCTCCACCCATCAATCGAGTTATCCCACACCTCTCATCGAAAGATCGGGAACAAACCCTAAGCGGGATCATATCGGTTGGTAATCGAGCAAGGTTTATCGGTGAGAGACTTGAATCCTTTGCTGTTTTTAATTTTCCTATAGTCCAAAAAAGCCAAAAAAAATAGTAGATTACTTTACCCACAATCCTATAAACCCTTTGAGCCTTTGCTAGCACTGCTTAGTTAGGGCTTATTGAGTTTTTGGTTGCATCGGTTGTGTCGAGTTGCTGGTCTTTAGTTTTAGTCCTTTAGAGTTTCGAAGTTCTTGTCACGTTCTAGTCACCATCGCAGATTTGAGCTTTATATAAACCTTAGGAATTGTGGCTGAATTCGAATACATCCTTGTGTTTGTTTACCAGTAGGAATCTTAGTTTGTTTTGAGACCGAATCCACGTGGTGTTGAAGTTCGAGTTGGAATCGGTTTTGAGTCCAAATTGATATTCGATTTGAGTCCTGTTTGAGTCCTGAAAAGAAAAGCACATATTTTTTGCAGGAGTCTTTGAGGAGTTCATATCTATACTCAACTTCTCCACGTCCAACATATCCTATATTAGCTCATCTCACTCTAGAGTTCTAATCTTTTAAAGACCGAGTTGGAATCGTTGTGAGACTGAAATTGGTTTTGCAAAACAGTGTTATTAAATCTTGTTGCTTTTTACACTTGTGCAGGAAACATAATTGGCTTTGGTTTTACTCTTGTTGCAAGAGAGAGAGAGCTAAAAAAAGAAAGAAAAAAAAAAAGAAAAAAAAAAAAAAAAAAAAGGGCTGTTCATTGAGAGAGAGAGAAAGAAAGAAAAGAAAAGAAAAGAAAAGGAAGAAAAGGTTTTTCTTTTGTGCTTGCTTCTCCATTGTTTCTTGGTGGTGTGTTGTGACTTCCTTTGTGTCAGGCTCGCGCCTCTCTAGCACGGTCTAGGCTAGGACCAGCACAATACCACCGTTGAACGATTATTTAGCTTGCTTTTGTGATTAACGTGGTGCTAGTACTTCCTTTGCTTTAGCCCACCTATAGCTCCACATATTTCGACTACACTTTGACAGTGTTGTTGTTGTTGCACCGATACACTTCATTCCACGGTTGCAGACTTGTTGGTTGCCATCACCTCCTGTTTGGCTTGGTAAGAACTTGTAAGGGCTTGTTTTAAACAAGTTGAGTTTGAGAGAATTACAACCGACACATCCTAGTAGTTTGTGAGACGATACATATTATTTTTGTGTTTCTTGTTTTCTACTAATCATGACAGGTGATACGGAATTTTTGAGCTGTTGAAACTAGACCCTCATATTCAGGATGTCATTCAACACTTGCCGTTATATGATGGTAAGTTTGATCCTAAAGCTTACATTGATTGGGAGCTAAAAGTAGATAATGAATTTGATGAGCATGACCTGTCTCGAGAAACAAAAGATTTATATTGCCTCCAATGTTTTGATTGAATTTGCTTTGCTAGAATGGAAACACATTTGTAGGCACAATAAAGTTCCAGAATCTTGGGAAGACTTCAAATTTCTTTTTAGAGATGCATTCGTTCCTGCATATTATGCTGATTATTTGCTTGCAAAATTAGACAACTTGAAGCAAGATAGTAGGACTGTAAAAGCATACTACCATGATTTTAAGATTTGCATCATATTTGGTGGATTAGATGAATGCATGGAAGATGTTATGAGTAGGTTCATGAGAGGGCTCAATTCTGAAATTCAAACCTTGTTAATTAGCAATTCTTATAGCCATATTGGTCAATTGATTTGTCTTGCTCTCAATGCTGAAAAAGAGATTCTATTATCTGTGAATAAGAATGATGTGACCCATAATATCCAAAATTTGTCCACTCTGCATTCTAATGAAGAGCAACAAATAGTGGAACCCACTACTGATTTTTCTTTTGTCACAAAATGAATTACTTGCTGTTCCTTATGATAAAGAGGAGTTGTGTGCTGATGATTCTTTTACTCCTATGCCACAAGTAGCGAATAAGTGTGATACTTTTGGTTTGGAACCATACAAATATGCTGAAGATAAGCTTTTTCATCCTATTACATGTGCACAAGATGAACTGAATTTGCTATCCTCTTTAAATACTTTGGGTTATATTGAATTTGATATTCTGTGTAATCTAAATTGTCTAAAAGAGAAACTTAAATTTGATTCTGGTTTACCAAGTTTTAATCATTGTTCGCTTCATGCAATTGGCAAATATGACAACAAAGGAGAATATTTGGTGCATAAAGTTTATATTTGCTCTAATCTGAAATATCCTTTTGGGCCACAATACCATGATCAAATTGAGGGCTGCACTAACACAAACGAAGTCTTGCAAAGTTTTCCTAGTTTTTCCCATATGCAACAGGATAAATATCAAGAAGGGGAGCACGGTTCACTTTTACCTACAACACATCCTCCAACAAAGGTCAAACCGAGGACGGTTTTGTTGTCAGAAAGGGAGAATGATGAGGACATCATTGGCTCAAATATGACCATGCCAACCACTTCTATACTAAAGGTGCAACCATTCTCTATATGAGGCTTATCATTGATGCATTTGATGAATTGGTGCTCCACCATAAAATGTGTATATTTTCATTTTCAGAATTACTTACATGGATTAAGGGAAGGTTTGATTGCATATGGAAAGCATGGAAGGTTAATGAAGTTGATTGGGGACCAAATCCAAGTATTCCTAACGTCCTCCACCTGGACACCACATCACTTTTGGTCCAAGGAAAGAAAGAGATCAAATCCAACACGTTTTGGGGCTGGATTCGGACTCCAGGACAGCTCCAACTTGTGATGTTCACCACGGTCGCATACGGACTCCGATTGAGGCGTTCAAGTACTTCATGGAATCCTTATGAAGTCTATTTTCACATGGATCTGGAATCAAGTCCATATCTGTTCTGAGGCGGCCGCAATGACCGAATTACTACCGAGAGGTTTTCTGTTCAAAGGTGCTGCGTCGCCTTAGTTTGGTCCAATGGGCCGTGTATCAAGTTGGGTCCATTAGGGACGACGCGTCCTAGGGTTGGAGCACGACCCCAACACCAGGTGGTCATCCTTCCACCTTCATATACCCCTTAGCCGCCACCAAGAACAATTGGGTTTTGTTTTGTTGAAAGTTTAGCCATTGCTACTTCCTTGTAGACGCGCGTGTGTCGACTAGACCATCCGTTCTACTTGATTCAGAACCCCAACTTTGTGATTTCAGATTGGTTTTCATCTCCATATTTGCAATTGAGTTGCTTGTTCTACTTGTTCTTGCTTGTTCCTCGATTGCTTGCAGGAATTACCCTAGTGGTTTGGTTGATCGTGCTCCACAAGATCGCGACCGCCGTTGGAGGTGGTGTATCGGTTGCTAAGGCGCAGCTTGGAAGGCTGTAGTCGAGCCGTGAACGTCGTCTCCACCCATCAATCGAGTTATCCCACACCTCTCATCGAAAGATCGGGAACAAACCTAAGCGGGATCATATCGTTGGTAATCGAGCAAGGTTTATCGGTGAGAGACTTGAATCCTTCATTGTTTTTAATTTTTCCTATAGTCGAGAAAAGCCAAAAATAGTAGATTACTTTACCCACAATCCTATAAACCCTTTGAGCCTTTGCTAGCATTTGCTTAGTTAGGGCTTGTTGAGTTTTTGGTTGCATCGGTTGTGTCGAGTTGCTGGTCTTAGTTTTAGTCCTTTAGAGTTTCGAGTTCTTGTCACGTTCTAGTCACGTGCCGTGTGCTACCATATAAACCTTCTGTTGGCTGAATCCGAATACATCCTTGTGTTCAAGTCCGAGTAGGAATCTTAGTTTGTTTTGAGACCGAATCCCACGTGGTGTTGAAGTTCGAGTTGGAATCGGTTTTGAGTCCAAATTGATAGCTGTCTTGTTGTTGTTTTGAGTCCGAATCTGAGTACATCTTTGTGCAGAAAGTAGTTCATATCTATACTCAACTTCTCCACGTCCAACATATCCATATTAGCTCAGCTCACTCTAGAGTTCTAATCTTGTTAAAGACCGAGTTGGAATCGTCGTTGTGGACTCTGAATTGGTTGTTGTTGCGCCGTGTTATTAAATCTTGTTGCTTTTTACACTTGTGCATACATATTGGCTTGGTTTTACTCAGAGAGAGAGAGAGATAAAAGAAAAGAAAAAAAAAAGAAAAGAAAGAAAAAAAAAAGGAAAAAAGGGCTGTTCATTGTGAGAGAGAGAGAGAAAAGAAAAGAAAAGAAAAGAAAAGGAAGAAAAGGGGCTGTTTGTTGTGCTTCTCCATTGTTTTCGGTGGTGTGTTGTGACTTCCTTTTTGTCCAGGCTCGCGCCTCTAGCACGGTCTAGGCTAGGACCAGCACAAGTACCACCGTTGAAGCGATTATTTAGCTTGCTTTTGTGATTAACGTGGTGCTAGTACTTCCTTGCTTCAGCCCACCTATAGCTCCACATATTTCGACTCTGACTTTGTGTGTTGTTGTTTGCGGCACCGATACACTTCATTCCACGGTTGCAGACTTGTTGGTTGCCATCACCTCCTGTTTGGCTTGGTAAGAACTTGTAAGGGCTTGTTTTAAACAAGTTGAGTTTGAGAGAATTACAACCGACACATCCTAGTAGTTGACAGGACGATACATATTATTTTTGTGTTTCTTGTTTTCTACTAATCATGACAGGTGATACTGAAATTTTTGAGCTGTTGAAACTAGACCCTCATATTCAGGATGTCATTCAACACTTGCCGTTATACGATGGTAAGTTTGATCCTAAAGCTTACATTGATTGGGAGCTAAAAGTAGATAATGAATTTGATGAGCATGACTGTCTCGAGAAACAAAAGATTTATATTGCCTCCAATGTTTTGACTGAATTTGCTTTGCTAGAATGGAAACACATTTGTAGGCACAATAAAGTTCAGAATCTTGGGAAGACTTCAAATTTCTTTTTAGAGATGCATTCGTTTTCTGCATATTATGCTGATTATTTGCTTGCAAAATTAGACAACTTGAAGCAAGATAGTAGGATGTAAAAGCATACTACCATGATTTTTAAGATTTGCATCATATTTGGTGGATTAGATGAATGCATGGAAGATGTTATGAGTAGGTTCATGAGAGGGCTCAATTCTGAAATTCAAACCTTGTTAATTAGCAATTCTTATAGCCATATTGGTCAATTGATTTGTCTTGCTCTCAATGCTGAAAAAGAGATTCTATTATCTGTGAATAAGAATGATGTGACCCATAATATCCAAAATTTGTCCACTCTGCATTCTAATGAAGAGCAACAAATAGTGGAACCCACTACTGATTTTTCTTTGTCACAAAATGAATTACTTGCTGTTCCTTATGATAAAGAGGAGTTGTGTGCTGATGATTCTTTTACTCCTATGCCACAAGTAGCGAATAAGTGTGATACTTTTGGTTTGGAACCATACAAATATCTTTGAAGATAAGCTTTTTCATCCTATTACATGTGCACAAGATGAACTGAATTTGCTATCCTCTTTAAATACTTTGGGTTATATTGAATTTGATATTCTGTGTAATCTAAATTGTCTAAAAGAGAAACTTAAATTTGATTCTGGTTTACCAAGTTTTAATCATTGTTCGCTTCATGCAATTGGCAAATATGACAGCAAAGGAGAATATTTGGTGCATAAAGTTTATATTTGCTCTAATCTGAAATATCCTTTTGGGCCACAATACCATGATCAAATTGAGGGCTGCACTAACACAAATGAAGTCTTGCAAGGTTTTCCTAGTTTTTCCCATATGCAACAGGATAAATATCAAGAAGGGGAGCACGGTTCACTTTTACCTACAACACATCCTCCAACAAAGGTCAAACCGAGGACGGTTTGCTGTCAAGAAGGGGAGAATGATGAGGACATCATTGGCTCAAATATGACCATGCCAACCACTTCTATACTAAAGGTGCAACCATTCTATATGAGGCTTATCATTGATGCATTTGATGAATTGGTGCTCCACCATAAAATGTGTATATTTTCATTTTCAGAATTACTTACATGGATTAAGGGAAGGTTTGATTGCATATGGAAAGCATGGAAGGTTAATGAAGTTGATTGGGGACCAAATCCAAGTATTCCCAACGTCCTCCACCTGGACACCACATCACTTTTGGTCCAAGGAAAGAAAGAGATCAAATCCAACACGTTTTGGGGCTGGATTCGGACTCCAGGACAGCTCCAACTTGTGATGTTCACCACGGTCGCATACGGACTCCGATTGAGGCGTTCAAGTACTTCATGGAATCCTTATGAAGTCTATTTTCACATGGATCTGGAATCAAGTCCATATCTGTTCTGAGGCGGCCGCAATGACCGAATTACTACCGAGAGGTTTTCTGTTCAAAGGTGCTGCGTCGCCTTAGTTTGGTCCAATGGGCCGTGTATCAAGTTGGGTCCATTAGGGACGACGCGTCCTAGGGTTGGAGCACGACCCCAACACCCAGGTGGTCATCCTTCCACCTTCATATACCCCTTAGCCGCCACCAAGAATAATTGGGTTTTGTTTTGTTGAAAGTTTAGCCATTGCTACTTCCTTGTGTAGAGCGTGTGTCGACTAGACCATCCGTTCTACTTGATTCAGAACCCCAACTTTGTGATTTCAGATTGGTTTTCATCTCCATATTTGCAATTGAGTTGCTTGTTCTACTTGTTCTTGCTTGTTCCTCGATTGCTTGCAGGAATTACCCTAGTGGTTTGGTTGATCGTGCTCCACAAGATCGCGACCGCCGTTGGAGGTGGTGTATCGGTTGCTAAGGCGCAGCTTGGAAGGCTGTAGTCGAGCCGTGAACGTCGTCTCCACCCATCAATCGAGTTATCCCACACCTCTCATCGAAAGATCGGGAACAAACCCTAGCGGGATCATATCAGTTGGTAATCAGAGCAAGGTTTATCGGTGAGAGACTTCGAATCCTTCGCTGTTTTTAATTTTTCCTATAGTCCAGAAAAGCCAAAAAATAGTAGATTACTTTACCCACAATCCTATAAACCCTTTGAGCCTTTGCTAGCTTTGCTTAGTTAGGGCTTGTTGAGTTTTAGTTGCATCGGTTGTGTCGAGTTGCTGGTCTTAGTTTTAGTCCTTTAGAGTTTGAGTTCTTGTCATGTTCTAGTCACGTACCGTGTGCTACCATATAAACCTTCTGTTGGCTGAATCCGAATACATCCTTGTGTTCAAGTCTCGAGTAGGAATCTTAGTTTGTTTTGAGACCGAATCCCACGTGGTGTTGAAGTTCGAGTTGGAATCGGTTTTGAGTCCAAATTGATAGCTGTCTTGTTGTTGTTTTGAGTCCGAATCTGAGTACATCTTTTGTGCAAAGTAGTTCATATCTATACTCAACTTCTCCACGTCCAACATATCCATATTAGCTCAGCTCACTCTAGAGTTCTAATCTTGTTAAAGACCGAGTTGGAATCGTTGTGGACTCTGAATTGGTTGTTGCTTGCCGTGTTATTAAATCTTGTTGCTTTTTACACTTGTGCATACATATTGGCTTGGTTTTACTCCAGAGAGAGAGAGAGATAAAAGAAAGAAAAAAAAAAGAAAAGAAAAAAAAAAAGGAAAAAAGGGCTGTTCATTGTGAGAGAGAGAGAAAAGAAAAGAAAAGAAAAGAAAAGGAAGAAAAGGGGCTGTTCGTTGTGCTTCTCCATTGTTTTCGGTGGTGTGTTGTGACTTCCTTTGTGTCTGTGCTCGCGCCTCTAGCACGGTCTAGGCTAGGACCAGACGCAGTACCACCGTTGAACGATTATTTAGCTTGCTTTTGTGATTAACGTGGTGCTAGTACTTCCTTGCTTCAGCCCACCTATAGCTCCACATATTTCGACTACTGACTTGATTGGGTGTTGTTGTTGCGGCACCGATACACTTCATTCCTGGTTCACAGCAGACTTGTTGGTTGCCATCACCTCCTGTTTGGCTTGGTAAGAACTTGTAAGGGCTTGTTTTAAACAAGTTGAGTTTGAGAGAATTACAACCGACACATCCTAGTAGTTGATGAGACGATACATATTATTTTTGTGTTTCTTGTTTTCTACTAATCATGACAGGTGATACGGAAATTTTTGAGCTGTTGAAACTAGACCCTCATATTCAGGATGTCATTCAACACTTGCCGTTATACGATGGTAAGTTTGATCCTAAAGCTTACATTGATTGGGAGCTAAAAGTAGATAATGAATTTGATGAGCATGACTGTCTCGAGAAACAAAAGATTTATATTGCCTCCAATGTTTTGACTGAATTTGCTTTGCTAGAATGGAAACACATTTGTAGGCACAATAAAGTTCCAGAATCTTGGGAAGACTTCAAATTTCTTTTTAGAGATGCATTCGTTCCTGCATATTATGCTGATTATTTGCTTGCAAAATTAGACAACTTGAAGCAAGATAGTAGGACTGTAAAAGCATACTACCATGATTTTAAGATTTGCATCATATTTGGTGGATTAGATGAATGCATGGAAGATGTTATGAGTAGGTTCATGAGAGGGCTCAATTCTGAAATTCAAACCTTGTTAATTAGCAATTCTTATAGCCATATTGGTCAATTGATTTGTCTTGCTCTCAATGCTGAAAAAGAGATTCTATTATCGTGAATAAGAATGATGTGACCCATAATATCCAAAATTTGTCCACTCTGCATTCTAATGAAGAGCAACAAATAGTGGAACCCACTACTGATTTTTCTTTGTCACAAAATGAATTACTTGCTGTTCCTTATGATAAAGAGGAGTTGTGTGCTGATGATTCTTTTACTCCTATGCCACAAGTAGCGAATAAGTGTGATACTTTTGGTTTGGAACCATACAAATATCTTTGAAGATAAGCTTTTTCATCCTATTACATGTGCACAAGATGAACTGAATTTGCTATCCTCTTTAAATACTTTGGGTTATATTGAATTTGATATTCTGTGTAATCTAAATTGTCTAAAAGAGAAACTCAAATTTGATTCTGGTTTACCAAGTTTTAATCATTGTTCGCTTCATGCAATTGGCAAATATGACATGACAAAGGAGAATATTTGGTGCATAAAGTTTATATTTGCTCTAATCTGAAATATCCTTTTGGGCCACAATACCATGATCAAATTGAGGGCTGCACTAACACAAATGAAGTCTTGCAAGGTTTTCCTAGTTTTTCCCATATGCAACAGGATAAATATCAAGAAGGGGAGCACGGTTCACTTTTACCTACAACACATCCTCCAACAAAGGTCAAACCGAGGACGGTTTGTTGTCAAGAAAGGGGAGAATGATGAGGACATCATTGGCTCAAATATGACCATGCCAACCACTTCTATACTAAAGGTGCAACCATTCTATATGAGGCTTATCATTGATGCATTTGATGAATTGGTGCTCCACCATAAAAATGTATATTTTCATTTTCAGAATTACTTACATGGATTAAGGGAAGGTTTGATTGCATATGGAAAGTATGGAAGGTTAATGAAGTTGATTGGGGACCAAATCCAAGTATTCCCAACGTCCTCCACCTGGACACCACATCACTTTTGGTCCAAGGAAAGAAAGAGATCAAATCCAACACGTTTTGGGGCTGGATTCGGACTCCAGGACAGCTCCAACTTGTGATGTTCACCACGGTCGCATACGGACTCCGATTGAGGCGTTCAAGTACTTCATGGAATCCTTATGAAGTCTATTTTCACATGGATCTGGAATCAAGTCCATATCTGTTCTGAGGCGGCCGCAATGACCGAATTACTACCGAGAGGTTTTCTGTTCAAAGGTGCTGCGTCGCCTTAGTTTGGTCCAATGGGCCGTGTATCAAGTTGGGTCCATTAGGGACGACGCGTCCTAGGGTTGGAGCACGACCCCAACACCCAGGTGGTCATCCTTCCACCTTCATATACCCCTTAGCCGCCACCAAGAACAATTGGGTTTTGTTTTGTTGAAAGTTTAGCCATTGCTACTTCCTTGTAGACGCGTGTGTCGACTAGACCATCCGTTCTACTTGATTCAGAACCCCAACTTTGTGATTTCAGATTGGTTTTCATCTCCATATTTGCAATTGAGTTGCTTGTTCTACTTGTTCTTGCTTGTTCCTCGATTGCTTGCAGGAATTACCCTAGTGGTTTGGTTGATCGTGCTCCACAAGATCGCGACCGCCGTTGGAGGTGGTGTATCGGTTGCTAAGGCGCAGCTTGGAAGGCTGTAGTCGAGCCGTGAACGTCGTCTCCACCCATCAATCGAGTTATCCCACACCACCTCATCGAAAGATCGGGAACAAACCCTAAGCGGGATCATATCGGTTGGTAATCGAGCAAGGTTTATCGGTGAGAGACTTGAATCCTTCGCTGTTTTTAATTTTTCCTATAGTCCGGAAAAGCCAAAAATAGTAGATTACTTTACCCACAATCCTATAAACCCTTTGAGCCTTTGCTAGCACTGCTTAGTTAGGGCTTGTTGAGTTTTAGTTGCATCGGTTGTGTCGAGTTGCTGGTCTTAGTTTTAGTCCTTTAGAGTTTCGAGTTCTTGTCACGTTCTAGTCACGGCCGTGTGCTACCATATAAACCTTCATTGGCTGAATCGAATACATCCTTGTGTTCAAGTCTCGAGTAGGAATCTTAGTTTGTTTTGAGACCGAATCCCACGTGGTGTTGAAGTTCGAGTTGGAATCGGTTTTGAGTCCAAATTGATAGCTGTCTTGTTCTTTGTTTTGAGTCCGAATCTGAGTACATCTTTGTGCAGCAGTAGTTCATATCTATACTCAACTTCTCCACGTCCAACATATCCATATTAGCTCAGCTCACTCTAGAGTTCTAATCTTGTTAAAGACCGAGTTGGAATCGTTGTGGACTCTGAATTGGTTGTTGCGCCGTGTTATTAAATCTTGTTGCTTTTTACACTTGTGCATACATATTGGCTTGGTTTTACTCGAGAGAGAGAGAGAGATAAAAGAAAAGAAAAAAAAGAAAAGAAAAGAAAAAAAAAAAAAAAAGGGCTGTTCATTGTGAGAGAGAGAGAGAAAAGAAAAGAAAAGAAAAGAAAAGGAAGAAAAGGGGCTGTTCGTTGTGCTTCTCCATTGTTTTCGGTGGTGTGTTGTGACTTCCTTTGTGTCTGGGCTCGCGCCTCTAGCACGGTCTAGGCTAGGACCAGCCACAGTACCACCGTTGAACGATTATTTAGCTTGCTTTTGTGATTAACGTGGTGCTAGTACTTCCTTGCTTCAGCCCACCTATAGCTCCACATATTTCGACTCTGACTTGACGAGGTGTTGTTGTTGCGGCACCGATACACTTCATTCCACGGTTTTGCAGACTTGTTGGTTGCCATCACCTCTGTTTGGCTTGGTAAGAACTTGTAAGGGCTTGTTTTAAACAAGTTGAGTTTGAGAGAATTACAACCGACACATCCTAGTAGTTGACAGGAGACGATACATATTATTTTTGTGTTTCTTGTTTTCTACTAATCATGACGGGTGATACGGAAATTTTTGAGCTGTTGAAACTAGACCCTCATATTCAGGATGTCATTCAACACTTGCCGTTATCACGATGGTAAGTTTGATCCTAAAGCTTACATTGATTGGGAGCTAAAAGTAGATAATGAATTTGATGAGCATGACCTGTCTCGAGAAACAAAAGATTTATATTGCCTCAATGTTTTGACTGAATTTGCTTTGCTAGAATGGAAACACATTTGTAGGCACAATAAAGTTCGAGAATCTTGGGAAGACTTCAAATTTCTTTTTAGAGATGCATTCGTTCCTGCATATTATGCTGATTATTTGCTTGCAAAATTAGACAACTTGAAGCAAGATAGTAGGATGTAAAAAGCATACTACCATGATTTTAAGATTTGCATCATATTTGGTGGATTAGATGAATGCATGGAAGATGTTATGAGTAGGTTCATGAGAGGGCTCAATTCTGAAATTCAAACCTTGTTAATTAGCAATTCTTATAGCCATATTGGTCAATTGATTTGTCTTGCTCTCAATGCTGAAAAAGAGATTCTATTATCTGTGAATAAGAATGATGTGACCCATAATATCCAAAATTTGTCCACTCTGCATTCTAATGAAGAGCAACAAATAGTGGAACCCACTACTGATTTTTCTTTGTCACAAAATGAATTACTTGCTGTTCCTTATGATAAAGAGGAGTTGTGTGCTGATGATTCTTTTACTCCTATGCCACAAGTAGCGAATAAGTGTGATACTTTTGGTTTGGAACCATACAAATATGCTGAAGATAAGCTTTTTCATCCTATTACATGTGCACAAGATGAACTGAATTTGCTATCCTCTTTAAATACTTTGGGTTATATTGAATTTGATATTCTGTGTAATCTAAATTGTCTAAAAGAGAAACTTAAATTTGATTCTGGTTTACCAAGTTTTAATCATTGTTCGCTTCATGCAATTGGCAAATATGACAGCAAAGGAGAATATTTGGTGCATAAAGTTTATATTTGCTCTAATCTGAAATATCCTTTTGGGCCACAATACCATGATCAAATTGAGGGCTGCACTAACACAAATGAAGTCTTGCAAGGTTTTCCTAGTTTTTCCCATATGCAACAGGATAAATATCAAGAAGGGGAGCACGGTTCACTTTTACCTACAACACATCCTCCAACAAAGGTCAAACCGAGGACGGTTTGCTGTCAAGAAGGGGAGAATGATGAGGACATCATTGGCTCAAATATGACCATGCCAACCACTTCTATACTAAAGGTGCAACCATTCTATATGAGGCTTATCATTGATGCATTTGATGAATTGGTGCTCCACCATAAAATGTGTATATTTTCATTTTCAGAATTACTTACATGGATTAAGGGAAGGTTTGATTGCATATGGAAAGCATGGAAGGTTAATGAAGTTGATTGGGGACCAAATCCAAGTATTCCCAACGTCCTCCACCTGGACACCACATCACTTTTGGTCCAAGGAAAGAAAGAGATCAAATCCAACACGTTTTGGGGCTGGATTCGGACTCCAGGACAGCTCCAACTTGTGATGTTCACCACGGTCGCATACGGACTCCAATTGAGGCGTTCAAGTTCTTCATGGAATCCTTATGAAGTCTATTTTCACATGGATCTGGAATCAAGTCCATATCTGTTCTGAGGCGGCCGCAATGACCGAATTACTACCGAGAGGTTTTCTGTTCAAAGGTGCTGCGTCGCCTTAGTTTGGTCCAATGGGCCATGTATCAAGTTGGGTCCATTAGGGACGCGTCCTAGGGTTGGAGCACGACCCCAACACCCAGGTGGTCGTCCTTCCACCTTCATATACCCCTTAGCCGCCACCAAGAACAATTGGGTTTTGTTTTGTTGAAAGTTTAGCCATTGCTACTTCCTTGTAGACGCGTGTGTCGACTAGACCATCCGTTCTACTTGATTCAGAACCCCAACTTTGTGATTTCAGATTGGTTTTCATCTCCATATTTGCAATTGAGTTGCTTGTTCTACTTGTTCTTGCTTGTTCCTCGATTGCTTGCAGGAATTACCCTAGTGGTTTGGTTGATCGTGCTCCACAAGATCGCGACCGCCGTTGGAGGTGGTGTATCGGTTGCTAAGGCGCAGCATGGAAGGCTGTAGTCGAGCCGTGAACGTCGTCTCCACCCATCAATCGAGTTATCCCACACCTCTCATCGAAAGATCGGGAACAAACCCTAGCGGGATCATATCATGGAAATCCTAGGTGATCTGGGTCATGTGGAATCTCACTTCTTTCCGTTTGCAGACAGTCTTAATGTCGGTGCAAGATAGGTGCATGGTTTGCGCTAGACGTACCATAGGCTCAGAAATCGTTTCGGACGCACCTGATGGAACTCCTAGGTGAGGTGGGTCATGTGGAATCTCATTTCTTTCCGTTTGGAGACAGTGTTAATGTTGGTGCAAGATAGGTGCATGGTTTGCGCTAGATGTACCATAGGCTCATAAATCGTTTTGGACGCAGTCGATGGTACCGCTAGGTGACGAGGTTCAAGTGGAAGCTCGTTTCGGCCTTTCGTATATAGTGCTAATCTTGACGCAAGATAGGTGCACGGTTTGCGTCAAACGTACCATAGGCTCGGAAATCGTTTTGCACGCACCTGATGGAACTCCTAGGTGAGGTGGGTCATGTGGAATCTCACTTCATTCCGTTTGGAGACAGTGTTAGTGTCGGTGCAAGATAGGTGCATGGTTTGCGCTAGATGTACCATAGGCTTACAAATCATTTTGGACGCACCCGATGGAACCCCTAGGTGACGTGGGTCATGTTGAATCTCGCTTCTTTCCGTTTGGAGACAGTGTTGGTGTCGGTGCAAGATAGGTGCATGGTTTGCGCTAGACGTACCATAGGCTTATAAATCGTTTTGGACGCAGTCGATGGTACTACTTGGTGACGAGGTTCAAGTGGAAGCTCGTTTCGGCCTTTCGTATATAGTGCTAATCTTGACGCAAGATAGGTGCACGGTTTGCGTCAAACGTACCATAGGCTCGGAAATCGTTTCGGACGCACCTGATGGAACTCCTAGGTGAGGTGGGTCATGTGGAATCTCATTTCTTTCCGTTTGGAGACAGTGTTAATGTCGGTGCAAGATAGGTGCATGGTTTGCGCTAGACGTACCATAGGCTCATAAATCATTTTGGACGCACTCGATGGTACCACTAGGTGACGAGGCTCAAGTGGAAGCTCGTTTTGGCCTTTCGGATATGGTGCTAATCTTGACACAAGATAGGTGCACGGTTTGCGTCATAACGTACCATTGGATCAGAAATCATTTGGACGCACCCGATGGAACTCCTAGGTGACGTGGGTCATGTGGAATCTCACTTCATTCCATTTGGAGACAGTATTAGTGTTGGTGCAAGATAGGTGCAAGGTTTGCGCTAGGCGTACCATAGGCTTATAAATCGTTTTGGGACTTGATCGATGGTACTACTAGGTGACGAGGCTCAAGTGGAAGCTCGTTTCGGCCTTTCGGATATAATGCTAATCTTGATGCAAGATAGGTGCACGGTTTGCGTCAAACATACCATTGCCTCGAAATCATTTTGCACGCTTTTGATGGAACTCCTAGGTGAGGTGGGTCATGTGGAATCTCACTTCATTACATTTGGAGAGCAGTGTTAGAGTCGGTGCAAGATAGGTGCATGGTTTGCGCTAGATGTACCATAGGCTTACAAATCATTTTGGACGCACCCGATGGAACCCCTAGGTGACGTGGGTCATGTTGAATCTCGCTTCTTTCCGTTTGGAGACAGTGTTGGTGTCGGTGCAAGATAGGAGCATGGTTTGCGCTAGACGTACCATAGGCTTATAAATCGTTTTGGACACAGTCGATGGTACTACTAGGTGACGAGGCTCAAGTGGAAGCTCGTTTCGGCCTTTCGTATATAGTGCTAATCTTGACGCAAGATAGGTGCACGGTTTGCGTCAAACGTACCATAGGCTCGGAAATCGTTTTGCACGCACCTGATGGAACTCCTAGGTGAGGTGGGTCATGTGGAATCTCACTTCATTCCGTTTGGAGACAGTGTTAGTGTCGGTGCAAGATAGGTGCATGGTTTGCGCTAGATGTACCATAGGCTTACAAATCATTTTGGGACGCACCGATGGAACCCATAGGTGACGTGGGTCATGTGGATCTCGCTTCTTTCCGTTTGGAGAGCAGTGTTGGTGTCGGTGCAAGATAGGTGCATGGTTTGCGCTAGACGTACCATAGGCTTATAAATCGTTTTGGACGCAGTCGATGGTACAACTAGGTGACGAGGTTCAAGTGGAAGCTCGTTTCGGCCTTTCGTATATAATGCTAATCTTGACGCAATATAGGTGCACGGTTTGCATCAAACGTACCATAGGCTCGGAAATCGTTTTGCACGCTCCTGATGGAACTCCTAGGTGAGGTGGGTCATGTGGAATCTCACTTCATTCCGTTTGGAGACAGTGTTAGGGTCGGTGCAAGATAGTTGCATGGTTTGCGCTAGATGTACCATAGGCTTACAAATCATTTTGGACGCTTTTGATGGAACCCCTAGGTGACGTGGGTCATGTTGAAACTCGCTTCTTTCCGTTTGAGAGCAGTGTTGGTGTCGGTGCAAGATAGGTGCATGGTTTGCGCTAGACGTACCATAGGCTTATAAATCATTTTGGACGCAGTCGATGGTACTACTTGGTGACGAGGTTCAAGTGGAAGCTCGTTTCGGCCTTTCGTATATAGTGCTAATCTTGACGCAAGATAGGTGCGGGTTGCGTCAAACGCACCATATAGGCTCGGAAATCGTTTGGGGCCTTTTGATGGAACTCCTAGGTGAGGTGGGTCATGTGGAATCTCATTTCTTTCCGTTTGGAGACAGTGTTAATGTCGGTGCAAGATAGGTGCATGGTTTGCGCTAGATGTACCATAGGCTCATAAATCATTTTGGACGCAGTTGATGGTACCACTAGGTGACGAGGCTCAAGTGGAAGCTCGTTTCGGCCTTTCGGATATGGTGCTAATCTTGACACAAGATAGGTGCACGGTTTGCGTCATACGTACCATTGGATCAGAAATCATTTTGGACGCACCCGATGGAACACCTAGGTGACGTGGGTCATGTGGAATCTCACTTCATTCCATTTGGAGACGGTCTTAATGTCGGTGCAAGATAGGTGCATGGTTTGCGCTAGGCGTACCATAGGCTCGTAAATCGCTTTGGACGCTTTTGATGGAACCCCTAGGTGAGGTGGGTCATGTGGAATCTCATTTCTTTCCGTTTGGAGACAGTGTTAATGTCGGTGCAAGATAGGTGCATGGTTTTGCGATAGGCGTACCATAGGCTCATAAATCGTTTTGGACGCTTGATCGATGGTACCACTAGGTGACGAGGTTCAAGTGGAAGCTCGTTTCGGCCTTTCGTATATAGTGCTAATCTTGACACAAGATAGGTGCACGGTTTGCGTCAAACGTACCATAGGCTCGGAAATCGTTTTGCACGCACCTGATGGAACTCCTAGGTGAGGTGGGTCATGTGGAATCTCACTTCATTCCGTTTGGAGACAGTGTTAGTGTCGGTGCAAGATAGGTGCATGGTTTGCGCTAGATGTACCATAGGCTTACAAATCATTTTGGACGCAGCCGATGGAACCCCTAGGTGACGTGGGTCATGTTGAATCTCGCTTCTTTCCGTTTGGAGACAGTGTTGGTGTCGGTGCAAGATAGGTGCATGGTTTGCGCTAGACGACCATAGGCTTATAAATCGTTTTGAACGCAGTCGGTGGTACTACTTGGTGACGAGGTTCAAGTGGAAGCTCGTTTCGGCCTTTCGTATATAGTGCTAATCTTGACGCAAGATAGGTGCACGGTTTGCGTCAAACGTACCATAGGCTCGGAAATCATTTTGGACGCACCTGATGGAACTCCTAGGTGAGGTGGGTCATGTGGAATCTCATTTCTTTCCGTTTGGAGACAGTGTTAATGTCGGTGCAAGATAGGTGCATGGTTTGCGCTAGACGTACCATAGGCTCATAAATCATTTTGGACGCAGTCGATGGTACCACTAGGTGATGAGGCTCAAGTGGAAGCTCGTTTTGGCCTTTCGGATATGGTGCTAATCTTGACACAAGATAGGTGCACGGTTTGTGTCATACGTACCATTGGATCAGAAATCATTTTGGACGCACCCGATGGAACTCCTAGGTGACGTGGGTCATGTGGAATCTCACTTCATTCCATTTGGAGACAGTATTAGTGTTGGTGCAAGATAGGTGCATGGTTTGCGCTAGACGTACCATAGGCTTATAAATCGTTTTGGACGCAGTCGATGGTACTACTAGGTGACGAGGCTCAAGTGGAAGCTCGTTTCGGCCTTTCGGATATAGTGCTAATCTTGATGCAAGATAGGTGCACGGTTTGCGTCAAACGTACCATTGCCTCGGAAATCATTTTGCACGCACCTGATGGAACTCCTAGGTGAGGTGGGTCATGTGGAATCTCACTTCATTCTGTTTGGAGACAGTGTTAGAGTCGGTGCAAGATAGGTGCATGGTTTGCGCTAGATGTACCATAGGCTTACAAATCATTTTGGACGCACCCGATGGAACCCCTAGGTGACGTGGGTCATGTTGAATCTCGCTTCTTTCCGTTTGGAGACAGTGTTGGTGTCGGTGCAAGATAGGAGCATGGTTTGCGCTAGACGTTCCATAGGCTTATAAATCGTTTTGGACACAGTCGATGGTACTACTAGGTGACGAGGCTCAAGTGGAAGCTCGTTTCGGCCTTTCGTATATAGTGCTAATCTTGACGCAAGATAGGTGCACGGTTTGCGTCAAACGTACCATAGGCTCGGAAATCGTTTTGCACGCACCTGATGGAACTCCTAGGTGAGGTGGGTCATGTGGAATCTCACTTCATTCCGTTTGGAGACAGTGTTAGTGTCGATGCAAGATAGGTGCATGGTTTGCGCTAGATGTACCATAGGCTTACAAATCATTTTGGACGCACCCGATGGAACCCATAGGTGACGTGGGTCATGTGGATCTCGCTTCTTTCCGTTTGGAGACAGTGTTGGTGTCGGTGCAAGATAGGTGCATGGTTTGCGCTAGACGTACCATAGGCTTATAAATCGTTTTGGACGCAGTCGATGGTACAACTAGGTGACGAGGTTCAAGTGGAAGCTCGTTTCGGCCTTTCGTATATAGTGCTAATCTTGACGCAAGATAGGTGCACGGTTTGCATCAAACGTACCATAGGCTCGGAAATCGTTTTGCACGCACCTGATGGAACTCCTAGGTGAGGTGGGTCATGTGGAATCTCACTTCATTCCGTTTGGAGACAGTGTTAGGGTCGGTGCAAGATAGTTGCATGGTTTGCGCTAGATGTACCATAGGCTTACAAATCATTTTGGACGCACCCGATGGAACCCCTAGGTGACGTGGGTCATGTTGAAACTCGCTTCTTTCCGTTTGGAGACAGTGTTGGTGTCGGTGCAAGATAGGTGCATGGTTTGCGCTAGACGTACCATAGGCTTATAAATCATTTTGGACGTAGTCGATGGTACTACTTGGTGACGAGGTTCAAGTGGAAGCTCGTTTCGGCCTTTTCGTATATAGTGCTAATCTTGACGCAAGATAGGTGCACGGTGATGAGGACATCATTGGCTCAAATATGACCATGCCAACCACTTCTATACCAAAGGTGCAACCATTCTATATGAGGCTTATCATTGATGCATTTGATGAATTGGTGCTCCACCATAAAATGTGTATATTTTATTTTCAGAATTACTTACATGGATCAAGGAAGGTTTGATTGCATATGGAAAGCATGGAAGGTTAATGAAGTTGATTGGGGACCAAATCCAAGTATTACCAACGTCCTCCACCTGGACACCACGTCACTTTTGGTCCAAGGAAAGAAAGAGATCAAATCCAACACGTTTTGGGGCTGGATTCGGACTCGAGACAGCTCCAACTTGTGATGTTTCACGGTCGTATACGGACTCGGATTCGGGGCGTTCAAGTACTTGTCTGTGGAATTCTTATGAAGTCTATTTTCACATGGATCTAGAATCATGTCCATAACTGTTCTGGGCGGCGCAATGACCGAATTACTACCGAGAGGTTTTTACATTTCAAAGGTCTTTGCGTCGCCTTAGTTTGGTCCAATGGGCCGTGTATCAAGTTGGGTCCATTAGGGTGACGCGTCCTAGGGTTGGAGCACGACCCAAACACTATACGGTGGTCGTCCTTCCACCTTCATATATGTTAGCCGCCACAAATCTCATTTGGGTTTTGTTTGTTGAAAGTTTAGCCATTGCTACTTCCTTGTAGATAGCGTGTATCGACTAGACCATCCGTTCTACTTGATTGAACTCAACTTTATGAGTTCAGATTGGTTTTCATCTCCATATTTGCAATTGAGTTGCTTGTTCTTGCTTGTTCCTCGATTGCTTGCGAGGAATTACCCTAGTGGTTTTTGGTTGATCGTGCTCCACAAGATCGCTGAAACGGCCATTGGAGGTGGTGTATCGGTTGCTAAAGGCGCGGCTTGGAAGGCTGTAGTCGGGCCGTGAACGTCATCTCCATCCCCAAATCGAGTTATCCACCTTCTCTCATCGAAGATTGGGATTCACCTAAGCGGGTTCATATCGATCTTCGATTCACGAAATGATATGATCCCGCTTAGGGTTTGTTTCCCGATCTTTCGATGAGAGGTGGGATAACTCGATTGATGGGTGGAGATGACGTTCACGGCCCGACTACAGCCTTCCAAGCTGCGCCTTAGCAACCGATACACCACCTCCAACAACCTGCCGCGATCTTGTGGAGCGCGATCAACCAAACCACTAGGGTAATTCCTGCAAGCAATCGAGGAACAAGCAAGAACAAGTAGAACAAGCAACTCAATTGCAAATATGGAGATGAAAACCAATCTGAAATCACAAAGTTGGGGTTCTGAATCAAGTAGAACGGATGGTCTAGTCGACACACGCGCCTACAAGGAAGTAGCAATGGCTAAACTTTCAACAAAACAAAACCCAATCTGTTTGTGGCGGCTCTAATCCTTATTAATACATAGGGGAACGACCAGGGGGTGTTGGGGTCGTTCTCCAACCCTAGGACGCGTCCCTAATGGACCCAACTTGATACATGGGTCATCGGCCCAAAATAGGGTGACGCAGCACCAAAGGCAGAAAAGGTCCCAGCGTTGAAACGACGACTGCAGAAGCATCGGATAAGATATGTCCATGAGTCCAGATCCGTTGGAAAATAGACTTGATAAGCTTTCCAAAAAGTGCTAGAACGTCCCAATCGGAGTCCGTATGAAGTCGTGGCGACCGTCGCAATTTGGGACTATTTTGCAGTCCGAATTCAACTTCCAAAACGTGTTGTACTTGGACTCTTTTCGTCCTTGGAACCAAAGCGACGTGGTGGCCTAGTGGAGGACGTTAGGAATACTTGGATTTGGTCCCCAATCAACTTCATTAACCTTCCATGCTTTCCATATGCAATCAAACCTTCCCTTTATCCATGTAAGTAATTCTGAAAATGAGAATGAACACACATCATGGTGCAAAGCATCAATTCATCAAATGTATCAAATACAATCATGATAAAGAATTGTTTCACCTGTGAATCAAAAGTTGCCAATGTGGTTATATCCGAGCAGGTGATGTCCTCATCATTCTCCCCTTCTTGCGCAAGTCGTCCTCGACTTGCTCCAATGGTATTCAAAGGTGCTTGCTTTGATGTTGGAGCATGGAGCGACGACTATGTCAGCATGGCCACAACCAACAATGCTCCCCTTCTTTGGCCTTACCCTATTGCATATCGGAAAAACTAGAAAAACTTTGCAAGACATTATTAGTGTTAGTGCAGCCCCTATTTGATCATGGTATTGTAGCCCATAAGGATTTTTCAGATTAGAGCAAATATAAACTCTATGCACCAAATATTCTCCTTTGTTGTCATATTTGCCAATTGCATGAAGCTTAACAATGATTAAAACTTGGCAAACTAGAATCAAATTTAAGTTTCTCTTTTAGATAATTTAGATTACATAGAATGTCAAATTCAATATAACCCAAAGTATTTAAAGAGGACAACAAATTCAGTTCATCTTGTGCACATGTAATGGGATGAAAAAGCTTATCTTCAAAGACATTTGTATGGTTCCAAGCCAAAAGTATCACACTTATTCGCTACTTGTGGCATAGGAGTAAAAGGATCATCAGCACACAAGTCCTCTTTATCACAAGGAACAGCAAGTAATTCATTTTGTGACAAAGGAAAATCAGCAGTGGGTTCCACTATTTGTTGCTCTTCATTAGCATGCAGAGTGGACAAATTTTGGACATTATGGGTCACATCATTCTTGCAAGTATTCACAGATAATAGAATCTCCTTTTCAAAGCATTGAGAGCAAGACAAAACAATTGACCAATATGGCTATAAAAATTGCTAATTAACAAGGTTTGAATTTCAGAATTGAGCCCTCTCATGAACCTACTCATAACATCTTCCATGCATTCATCTAATCCACCAAACATGATGCAAATCTTAAAATCATGGTAGTATTGTTTTATAGTCCTACTATCTTGCTTCAAGTTGTCTAATTTTGCAACCAAATAATCAAAGCATAATATGCAGGAACGAATGCATCTCTAAAAAGAAATTTGAAGTCTTCCCAAGATTTTGAACTTTGTTGTGCCTACAAATGTGTTTCCATTCTAGCAAAGCAAATTCAGTCAAAACATTGGAGGCAATATAAATCTTTTGTTTCTCAGACAGGTCATGCTCATCAAATTCATTATCTACTTTTAGCTCCCAATCAATGTAAGCTTTAGGATCAAACTTACCATCATATAACGGCAAGTGTTGAATGACATCCCGAATATGAGGGTCTAATTTCAACAGCTCAAAAATCTTCATATCACCTGCCATGATTAGTAGAAAACAAGAAACACAAAAAAATATGTATCCTCCTATCAACTACTAGGATGTGTCGGTTGTAATTCTCTCAAACTCAACTTGTTAAAACAAGCCCTTACAAGTTCTTACCAAGCAAAACAGAGGTGACGGCAACCAACAAGTCTCAAGCAACCGTGGAATGAAGTGTATCGGTGCCGCAACAACAACACCTATCAAGTCGTAGTCGAAATATGTGGAGCTATAGGTGGGCTAAAGAAAAGAAGTACTAGCACCACGTTAATCACAAAAAGCAAGCTAAATAAACGTTCAACGACACGGTATTATGCTGGTCCTAGCCTAGTACGTGCTAGAGACGCGAGCCTCGACACAAAGGAAGTCACAACACACCAGAAAGAAAAACAATGGAGAATAACAACAAACAGCCCCTTTTTCTTTTTCTTTTCTTTTCTTTTCTTTTTCTCTCTCTCTCTCACAACGAACAGCCCTTTTTTTTCTTTTTTTTTTCTTTCTTTTTTTTTTTTTTTTTTCTTTAGCACAAAACTCTCTCTTGCAACAAGAAAAAACAAGCTACTTATATGCATGCAAGTGCAAAAAGCAACAAGTGATTAATAACAAAGTCAAACAACCAATTGAGTCAAAACCAACAGATTCCAACTCGGTCTTTAACAAGATTAGAACTCTAGAGTGAATTTGAGACCAAATATGGATATGTTGGACGAGGAGAAGTTGAGTATAGATTGTATTTAAACTCCCTATTCTGCACAAAGATGTAAAGGATTTGGACTCTTTTCTTTTCAGATAAACAAGACTCGAATCAATTTGGACTCAAATCTTGATTCCAACTCGAACTTTTTCAACACCAGATGGGATATGGACGGGATGAAAACAAACTAAGATTCCTAGGATACTTGTAAACACAAGGATGTATTTGGATTCCACCGGATTCCTAGAGAGAGGTTTATATGGTAGCAAATCGCTGATGGTGACTGTAAACGTGACAAGAACTCAAAACTCTAAAGGACTAAAACTAAGACCAAGAACTCGACACAATGATGCAACCAAAAACTCAACAAGCCCTAACTAAGCAAAGAATAGTAAAGGCTCAAAGGGTTTATAGGATTGTGGGTAAACTAATCTACTATTTTTTTTGGCTTTTCTCGGACTATAGGAAAAATTAAAAAACAAAGAAAGGATTGGAAGTCTCTCACCGATAAACCTTGCTCGATTACCAAATGATATGATCCCGCTTAGGGTTTGTTTTCGATCTTTCGATGAGAGGTGTGGGATAACTCGATTGATGGGTGGAGATGACGTTCACGGCCCGACTACAGCCTTCCAAGCGCGCGCCTTTAGCAATCGATACACCACCTCCAACAATACCGCCGCGATCTTGTGGAGCGCGATCAACCAAACCACTAGGGTAATTCCTGCAAGCAATCGAGGAACAAGCAAGAACAAGTAGAACAAGCAACTCAATTGCAAATATGGAGATGAAAACCAATCTGAAATCACAAAGTTGGGTTTCGAATCAAGTAGAACGGATGGTCTAGTCGACACACGCGCCTACAAGGAAGTAGCAATGGCTAAACTTTCAACAAAAACAAAACCCAATCTGTTTGTGGCGGCTCTAATCCTTATTAATACATAGGGGAACGACCAGGGGGGGTGTTGGGGTCGTTCTCCAACCCTAGGACGCAGCGTCCCTAATGGACCCAACTTGATACATGGGTCATCGGCCCAAAATAGGGTGACGCAAGCACCAAAGGCAGAAAAGGTCCCAGCGTTGAAACGACGACTGCAGAAGCATCGGATAAGATATGTCCATGAGTCCAGATCCGTTGGAAAATAGACTTGATAAGCTTTCCAAAAGTGCTAGAACGTCCCAATCGGAGTCCGTGATGAAGTCGTGGCGACCGTCGCAATTTGGGACTATTTTGCAGTCCGAATTCAACTTCCAAAACGTGTTGTACTTGGACTCTTTTCGTCCTTGGAACCAAAGCAATGGTGGCCTAGTGGAGGGTGAATAGGAATCTTCGGTGAGAGAAGGTGGATAACCTTCCATGATTTGGGGATGGAATCAAACGTTCCCTTTATCCATGTAAGCCTTCAAAATGAGAATTAGCAACCTCATCATCAAAAGATCAAGAATCAAATGTATAGCGGGATCATGATAAAGAATTGTTTGGTAATCGAGCAAAGGTTTATCGGTGAGAGACTTCCAATCCTTCATGTTGGTTTTAATTTTCCTAGTCCTATAGGCTTATAAATCATTTTGGACGCAATGAAAAAAATATAGATAGATTAGTTTACCCAAGATCCAATAAACCCTTTGAGCCTTTGCTAGCACCGATGGCTTAGTTAGGGCTTGTTGAGTTTTCTTCATTGCATCGGTTGTGTGTGGAGTTGTGGTCTTAGTGTCTATTCCTTTGGAGAGTTTTGAGTTCTATCACGTTTTTTGGTCACCACGAGATCCACCCATCACCATATACATCATTGACTGCGCGATGGAACCACTAGGTGACGGATCCATATGGAATCTCTTCTTTTGGGTGTTTAAATACAAGGTGAAAACTTGAAGTTGTCTTCTTTCCTTAGACGGATCTCATAGGCAGATGCAAAATTCGATCGAGCACCAATTCATCAAATGCATCAATGATAAGCCTCATATAGAATGGTTGCACCTTTGGTATAGAAGTGGTTGGCATGGTCATATTTTTGAGCCAATGATGTCCTCATCATTAATCTTGGGTTAGGCGTCAAACGCGTACCATAGGCTCGAAATCGTTTTGGACGCACCGATGGAACTCCTAGGTGAGGTGGGTCATGTGGAATCTCATTTCTTTCCGTTTGGAGACAGTGTTAATGTCGGTGCAAGATAGGTGCATGGTTTGCGCTAGACGTACCATAGGCTCATAAATC
Source organism: Miscanthus lutarioriparius (assembly GCA_904845875.1). Taxonomy (NCBI): domain Eukaryota; kingdom Viridiplantae; phylum Streptophyta; class Magnoliopsida; order Poales; family Poaceae; genus Miscanthus; species Miscanthus lutarioriparius. The sequence goes on from CAJGYO010000243.1 coordinate 57,911, forward strand.
ATTTTGGACGCAGTTGATGGTACCACTAGGTGACGAGGCTCAAGTGGAAGCTCGTTTTGGCCTTTCGGATATGGTGCTAATCTTGACACAAGATAGGTGCACGGTTTGCGTCAAACGTACCATTGGATCAGAAATCATTTTGGACGCACCCGATGGAACACCTAGGTGACGTGGGTCATGTGGAATCTCACTTCATTCCATTTGGAGACAGTCTTAATGTCGGTGCAAGATAGGTGCATGGTTTGCGCTAGACGTACCATAGGCTCGGAAATCGTTTCGGACGCACCTGATGGAACTCCTAGGTGAGGTGGGTCATGTGGAATCTCATTTCTTTCCGTTTGGAGACAGTGTTAATGTCGGTGCAAGATAGGTGCATGGTTTGCGATAGACGTACCATAGGCTCATAAATCGTTTTGGACGCAGTCGATGGTACCACTAGGTGACGAGGTTCAAGTGGAAGCTCGTTTCGGCCTTTCGTATATAGTGCTAATCTTGACGCAAGATAGGTGCACGGTTTGCGTCAAACGTACCATAGGCTCGGAAATCATTTTGCACGCACTGATGGAACTCCCTAGGTGACGTGGGTCATGTGGAATCTCACTTCATTCCGCTTTGGAGACAAGTGTTAGTGTCGGTGCAAGATAGGTGCATGGTTTGCGCTAGATGTACCATAGGCTTACAAATCATTTTGGACGCATTCGATGGAACCCCTAGGTGACGTGGGTCATGTTGAATCTCGCTTCTTTCCGTTTGGAGACAGTGTTGGTGTCGGTGCAAGATAGGTGCATGGTTTGCGTTAGACGTACCATAGGCTTATAAATCGTTTTTGGACGCAATCGATGGTACTACTAGGTGACGAGGTTCAAGTGGAAGCTTGTTTCGCCTTTGGAGATATAGTGCTAATCTTGACGCAAGATAGGTGCATGGTTTGCGCTAAATGTACCATAGGCTCGGAAATCGTTTTGGACACACCGATGGAACCCATAGGTGAGGTGGGTCATGTGGAATCTCATTTCTTTCCGCTTTGGAGACAGTGTTAGTGTTGGTGCAAGATAGGTGCATGGTTGGCGCTAGACGTACCATAGGCTTATAAATCGTTTTGGACGCAATCGATGGTACTACTAGGTGACGAGGCTCAAGTGGAAGCTCGCTCGTTTCGCCTTTTGGATATAGTGCTAATCTTGATGCAAGATAGGTGCACGGTTTTGCGCTAAACGTACCATTGCTCGGAAATCATTTTGGACGCACTGATGGAACCCTAGGTGAGGTGGGTCATGTGGAATCTCACTTCATTCCATTTGGAGACAGCAGTTAGTGTCGGTGCAAGATAGGTGCATGGTTTGCGCTTAGATGTACCATAGGCTTACAAATCATTTTGGACGCACCCGATGGAACCCCTAGGTGACGTGGGTCATGTTGAATCTCGCTTCTTTCCGCTTTGGAGACATGGTGTTGGTGTCGGTGCAAGATAGGAGCATGGTTTGGCGCTTAGACGTTCCATAGGCTTATAAATCATTTTGGACGCAATCGATGGTACTACTAGGTGATGAGGCTCAAGTGGAAGCTCGTTTTCGCCTTGGAGATATAGTGCTAATCTTGGACGCAAGATAGGTGCATGGTTTGCGCCAAACGCGTACCATTGTATCGAAATCATTTTGGACGCACCCGATGGAACTCCTAGGTGAGGTGGGTCATGTGGAATCTCACTTCATTCCGTTTGGAGACAGTGTTAGTGTCGGTGCAAGATAGGTGCATGGTTTGCGCTAGATGTACCATAGGCTTACAAATCATTTTGGACGCACCCGATGGAACCCCTAGGTGACGTGGGTCATGTTGAATCTCGCTTCTTTCCGTTTGGAGACAGTGTTGGTGTCGGTGCAAGATAGGTGCATGGTTTGCGCTAGACGTACCATAGGCTTATAAATCATTTTGGACGCAGTCGATGGTACCACTAGGTGACGAGGTTCAAGTGGAAGCTCGTTTCGGCCTTTCGGATATAGTGCTAATCTTGACGCAAGATAGGTGCACGGTTTGCGTCAAATGTACCATAGGCTCGAAATCATTTTGGACGCACCTGATGGAACTCCTAGGTGAGGTGGGTCATGTGGAATCTCATTTCTTTCCGTTTGGAGACAGTGTTAATGTCGGTGCAAGATAGGTGCATGGTTTGCGCTAGACGTACCATAGGCTTATAAATCGTTTTGGACGCACTCGATGGTACCACTAGGTGACGAGGTTCAAGTGGAAGCTCGTTTCGGCCTTTCGGATATAGTGCTAATCTTGACGCAAGATAGGTGCACGGTTTGCGTCAAACGTACCATAGGCTCGGAAATCATTTTGGACGCACCGATGGAACTCCTAGGTGAGGTGGGTCATGTGGAATCTCACTTCATTCCGTTTGGAGACAGTGTTAGTGTCGGTGCAAGATAGGTGCATGGTTTGCGCTAGATGTACCATAGGCATACAAATCATTTTGGACGCACCCGATGGAACCCCTAGGTGACGTGGGTCATGTTGAATCTCGCTTCTTTCCGTTTGGAGACAGTGTTGGTGTCGGTGCAAGATAGGTGCATGGTTTGCGCTAGACGTACCATAGGCCTATAAATCATTTTGGACGACTCGATGGTACTACTAGGTGACGAGGTTCAAGTGGAAGCTTGTTTCGCCTTTTCGGATATAGTGCTAATCTTGACGCAAGATAGGTGCACGGGTTTGCGCCAAACGTACCATAGGCTCTCGAAATCATTTTGGACACACCGATGGAACTCCTAGGTGAGGTGGGTCATGTGGAATCTCATTTCTTTCCGCTTTGGAGACAGTGTTAGTGTCGGTGCAAGATAGGTGCATGGTTTGGCGCTTAGACGCACCATAGGCTCATAAATCGCTTTTGGACGCAGTCGATGGTACCACTAGGTGACGAGGCTCAAGTGGAAGCTCGTTTTGGCCTTTCGGATATGGTGCTAATCTTGACACAAGATAGGTGCACGGTTTGCGTCAAACGTACCATTGGATCAGAAATCATTTTGGACGCACCGATGGAACTCCTAGGTGACGTGGGTCATGTGGAATCTCACTTCATTCCGTTTGGAGACAGTGTTAGTGTCGGTGCAAGATAGGTGCATGGTTTGCGCCTAGATGTACCATAGGCTTACAAATCTTTTGGACCTAATTCGATGGAACCCCTAGGTGACGTGGGTCATGTTGAATCTCGCTTCTTTCCGCTTTGGAGACAAAGTGTTGGTGTCGGTGCAAGATAGGTGCATGGTTTGCGCTAGACGCACCATAGGCTTATAAATCATTTTGGACGCAATCGATGGTACTACTAGGTGACGAGGCTCAGTGGAAGCTCGTTTCGCCTTTTCGGATATAGTGCTAATCTTGACGCAAGATAGGTGCACGGTTTGCGCCAAAACGTACCATAGGCTCGAAATCATTTTGGACACACATTCCGATGGAACCCTAGGTGAGGTGGGTCATGTGGAATCATTTCATTTCTTTCCCTTTGGAGAGACAGTGTTAGTGTCGGTGCAAGATAGGTGCATGGTTGGCGCTTAGACGTACCATAGGCTTATAAATCATTTTGGACGCATCGATGGTACCACTAGGTGACGAGGCTCAAGTGGAAGCTCGTTTCGCCTTTCGGATATGGTGCTAATCTTGACACAAGATAGGTGCACGGTTTTGCGCCAAACGTACCACTATAGGATCAGAAATCATTTTGGACGCACCGATGGAAACCCCTAGGTGACGTGGGTCATGTGGAATCTCACTTCATTCGCATTTGGAGACAGCAGTTGTTGTGTTGGTGCAAGATAGGTGCATGGTTTGCGCTTAGACGTACCATAGGCTTATAAATCGTTTTGGACGCAATCGATGGTACTACTAGGTGACGAGGCTCAAGTGGGAAGCTCGCTTTCGCCTTTCGGATAGTGCTAATCTTGATGCAAGATAGGTGCACGGTTTTGCGCCAAACGTACCATAGGCTTATAAATCATTTTGGACGCTTTGATGGAACTCCTAGGTGAGGTGGGTCATGTGGAATCTCACTTCATTCCTTTTGGAGACAAGTGTTAGTGTCGGTGCAAGATAGGTGCATGGTTTTGCGCTAGATGTACCATAGGCTTACAAATTATTTTGGACGCACCGATGGAACCCCTAGGTGACGTGGGTCATGTTGAATCTCGCTTCTTTCCGTTTGGAGACAAAGTGTTGGTGTCGGTGCAAGATAGGTGCATGGTTTGCGCTAGACGTACCATAGGCTTATAAATCATTTTGGACGCAGTCGATGGTACTACTAGGTGACGAGGCTCAAGTGGAAGCTCGTTTCGGTCTTTCGGATATGGTGCTAATATTGACACAAGATAGGTGCACGGTTTGCGTCAAACGTACCATAGGCTCGAAATCATTTTGGACGCACCGATGGAACTCCTAGGTGACGTGGGTCATGTGGAATCTCACTTCATTCCGCTTTGGAGACAAGTGTTAGTGTCGGTGCAAGATAGGTGCATGGTTTGTGCTTAGATGTACCATAGGCTTACAAATCATTTTGGACGCACCGATGGAACCCCTAGGTGACGTGGGTCATGTGGAATCTCGCTTCTTTCCTTTTGGAGACAAAGTGTTGGTGTCGGTGCAAGATAGGTGCATGGTTTGCGCTTAGACGTTCCATAGGCTTATAAATCATTTTGGACGCACAATGATGGTACTACTAGGTGACGAGGCTCAAGTGGAAGCTCGTTTCGGCCTTTCGGATATAGTGCTAATCTTGACGCAAGATAGGTGCACGGTTTGCATCAAACGTACCATAGGCTCGGAAATCATTTTGGACGCACCTGATGGAACTCCTAGGTGAGGTGGGTCATGTGGAATCTCACTTCATTCCGTTTGGAGATAGTGTTAGTGTCGGTGCAAGATAGGTGCATGGTTTGCGCTTAGATGTACCATAGGCTTACAAATCATTTTGGACGCACCGATGGAACCCCTAGGTGACGTGGGTCATGTGGAATCTCGCTTCTTTCCGCTTTGGAGACAAAGTGTTGGTGTCGGTGCAAGATAGGTGCATGGTTTGCGCTAGACGTACCATAGGCTTATAAATCATTTTGGACGCAATGATGGTACAACTAGGTGACGAGGTTCAAGTGGAAGCTCGCTTTTCGCCTTTTCGGATATGGTGCTAATCTTGACACAAGATAGGTGCACGGTTTTGCGCCAAATGTACCATAGGCTCAGAAATCATTTTGGACGCATCCGATGGAACCCTAGGTGACGTGGGTCATGTGGAATCTCACTTCATTCCGCTTTGGAGAGAAAGTGTTAGTGTCGGTGCAAGATAGGTGCATGGTTTGCGCTTAGACGTACCATAGGCTTATAAATCGCTTTGGACGCATGATGATGGTACCACTAGGTGACGAGGCTCAAGTGGAAGCTCGCTTTTTCGCCTTTTCGATATAGTGCTAATCTTGACGCAAGATAGGTGCACGGTTTGCGTCAAACGTACCATAGGCTCGGAAATCATTTTGGACGCACCTGATGGAACTCCTAGGTGAGGTGGGTCATGTGGAATCTCATTTCTTTCCGTTTGGAGACAGTGTTAATGTCGGTGCAAGATAGGTGCATGGTTTGCGCTAGACGTACCATAGGCTTATAAATCATTTTGGACGCAGTCGATGGTACCACTAGGTGACGAGGCTCAAGTGGAAGCTCGTTTTTGCCTTTCGGATATGGTGCTAATCTTGACACAAGATAGGTGCACGGTTTGCGACAAACGTACCATTGGATCATAAATCATTTTGGACGCACCTGGATGGAACCCTAGGTGACGTGGGTCATGTGGAATCTCACTTCATTCCATTTGGAGACAGTGTTAGTGTCGGTGCAAGATAGGTGCATGGTTTGCGCTAGATGTACCATAGGCTTACAAATCATTTTGGACGCACCGATGGAACCCCTAGGTGACGTGGGGTCATGTTGAATCTCGCTTCTTTCCGCTTTTGGAGATGGTGTTGGTGTCGGTGCAAGATAGGTGCATGGTTTGGCGCTAGACGTACCATAGGCTTATAAATCATTTTGGACGCAGTCGATGGTACCACTAGGTGACGAGGCTCAAGTGGAAGCTCGTTTCGCCTTTTCGGATATAGTGCTAATCTTGACGCAAGATAGGTGCACGGTTTGCGCCAAACGTACCATAGGCTCAGAAATCATTTTGGACGCACCGATGGAACTCCTAGGTGAGGTGGGTCATGTGGAATCTCACTTCTTTCCGCTTGGAGACAAGTGTTAATGTCGGTGCAAGATAGGTGCATGGTTTGCGCTAGACGTACCATAGGCTTATAAATCGTTTTGGACGCAGTCGATGGTACCACTAGGTGACGAGGCTCAAGTGGAAGCTCATTTCGGCCTTTCGGATATGGTGCTAATCTTGACACAAGATAGGTGCACGGTTTGCGTCAAACGTACCATTGGATCAGAAATCATTTTGGACGCAATCCGATGGAACCCTAGGTGACGTGGGTCATGTGGAATCTCACTTCATTCCGCTTTGGAGACAAAGTGTTAGTGTCGGTGCAAGATAGGTGCATGGTTTGCGCTTAGATGTACCATAGGCTTACAAATCATTTTGGACGCATGGAACCCCTAGGTCACGTGGCTTATGTGGAATCTCGCTTCTTTCCGTTTGGAGACAGTGTTGGTGTCGGTGCAAGATAGGTGCATGGTTTGCGCTAGACGTATCTTAGGCTTATCAATCGTTTTGGACGCACTCGATGGTACCACTAGGTGACGAGGCTCAAGTGGAAAGCTCGTTTCGCTTTTCGGATATGGTGCTAATCTTGAAGCAAGATAGGTGCACGGTTTGCGCCAAACGTACCATAGGCTTATAAATCATTTTGGACGCACCCGATGGAACCCTAGGTGACGTGGGTCATGTGGAATCTCACTTTTTCCTTTTGGAGATATAGTGTTAATGTTGGTGCAAGATAGGTGCATGGTTTGTGTCAGACGTACCATAGGCTTACAAATCATTTTGGACGCACCGATGGAACCCTAGGTGACGTGGGTCATGTGGAATCTCACTTCTTTCCGCTTTGGAGACAGTGTTGGTGTCGGTGCAAGATAGGTGCATGGTTTGGCGCTTAGACGCACCATAGGCTTATAAATCATTTTGGACGCAATCGATGGTACCACTAGGTGACGAGGCTCAAGTGGAAGCTCGCTTCCGCCTTTCGGATATAGTGCTAATCTTGACGCAAGATAGGTGCATGGTTTGCGCCAAACGTACCACAGGCTCGGAAATCATTTTGGACGCACCCGATGGAACCCTAGGTGATGTGGGTCATGTGGAATCTCACTTCTTTCCGTTTGGAGACAGTGTTAGTGTCGGTGCAAGATAGGTGCATGGTTTGGCGCTTAGACGTACCATAGGCTTATAAATCATTTTGGACGCACTCGATGGTACCACTAGGTGACGAGGCTCAAGTGGAAGCTCATTTTTCGCCTTTCGGATATGGTGCTAATCTTGACACAAGATAGGTGCACGGTTTGCGCCAAACGCGTACCATTGGATCAGAAATCATTTTGGACGCACCGATGGAACTCCTAGGTGACGTGGGTCATGTGGAATCTCACTTCATTCCGCTTTGGAGACAAAGTGTTAGTGTCGGTGCAAGATAGGTGCATGGTTTGGCGCGCTAGATGTACCATAGGCTTACAAATCTTTTTGGACGCACCGATGGAACCCCTAGGTGACGTGGGTCATGTGGAATCTCGCTTTTTTCCGCTTGGAGAGACAGTGTTGGTGTCGGTGCAAGATAGGTGCATGGTTTGCGCTTAGACGCACCATAGGCTTATAAATCGCTTTTGGACGCAATGATGGTACCACTAGGTGACGAGGCTCAAGTGGAAGCTCGCTTTTGGACCTTTCGGATATAGTGCTAATCTTGATGCAAGATAGGTGCACGGGTTTGCGCTAAACGTACCATAGGCTCGGAAATCATTTTGGACGCACCGATGGAACTCCTAGGTGAGGTGGGTCATGTGGAATCTCACTTCATTCCGCTTTGAGAGAAAGTGTTAGTGTCGGTGCAAGATAGGTGCATGGTTTGCGCTTAGATGTACCATAGGCTTACAAATCATTTTTGGACGCACCGATGGAACCCCTAGGTGACGTGGGTCATGTGGAATCTCGCTTCTTTCCGCTTTTTGGAGACAAAGTGTTGGTGTCGGTGCAAGATAGGTGCATGGTTTGCGCTTAGACGCACTATAGGCTTATAAATCATTTTGGACGCACTCGATGGTACCACTAGGTGACGAGGCTCAAGTGGAAGCTCATTTTGGCCTTTCGGATATAGTGCTAATCTTGAAGCAAGATAGGTGCACGGGTTTGCGCTAGACGTACCATAGGCTTATAAATCATTTTGGACGCACTCGATGGAACCACTAGGTGATGAGGTCAAGTGGAATCTCACTTCATTCCTTTGGGGATATAGTGCTAATCTTGTGCAAGATAGGTGCATGGTTTGCGCCAAACGTACCATAGGCTTAAAATCATTTTGGACGCACCGATGGAACCCCTAGGTGACGTGGGTCATGTGGAATCTCACTTCTTTCCATTTGGAGACAGTGTTAATGTCGGTGCAAGATAGGTGCATGGTTTGGCGCTTAGACGTACCATAGGCTTATAAATCATTTTGGACGCAATGATGGTACCACTAGGTGACGAGGCTCAAGTGGAATCTCGTTTTCGCGCTTTTCGGATATGGTGCTAATCTTGACACAAGATAGGTGCACGGTTTGCGCCAAACGTACCATAGGATCAGAAATCATTTTGGACGCACCGATGGAACTCCTAGGTGACGTGGGTCATGTGGAATCTCACTTCATTCCGCTTTGGAGACAAAGTGTTAGTGTCGGTGCAAGATAGGTGCATGGTTTGGCGCTTAGATGTACCATAGGCTTATAAATCATTTTGGACGCACTGATGGAACCCCTAGGTGACGTGGGTCATGTGGAACCTCGCTTCTTTCCGCTTGGAGACAAGTGTTGGTGTCGGTGCAAGATAGGTGCATGGTTTGCGCTAGACGTACCATAGGCTTATAAATCATTTTGGACGCAGTCGATGGTACCACTAGGTGACGAGGCTCAAGTGGAAGCTCGTTTTGGCCTTTCGGATATGGTGCTAATCTTGACACAAGATAGGTGCACGGTTTGCGCCAAACGCACCATAGGGCTCGGAAATCATTTTGGACTTTTCGATGGAACTCCTAGGTGATGGTGGGTCATGTGGAATCTCACTTCATTCCATTTGGATAAAGTGTTAGTGTCGGTGCAAGATAGGTGCATGGTTTGCGCTTAGATGTACCATAGGCTTACAAATCATTTTGGACGCACCCGATGGAACCCCTAGGTGACGTGGGTCATGTGGAATCTCATTTCTTTCCGCTTTGGAGACAAGTGTTGGTGTCGGTGCAAGATAGGTGCATGGTTTGCGCTTAGACGTACCATAGGCTTATAAATCATTTTGGACGCAATGATGGTACCACTAGGTGACGAGGCTCAAGTGGAAGCTCGTTTGGCCTTTTGGATATGGTGCTAATCTTGACACAAGATAGGTGCACGGGTTTGCGCCAAACGCACCATAGGATCATAAATCATTTTGGACGCACCCGATGGAACTCCTAGGTGACGTGGGTCATGTGGAATCTCACTTCATTCCGCTTTGGAGACATGCAGTAGTGTCGGTGCAAGATAGGTGCATGGTTCGCGCTCTAGATGTACCATAGGCTTACAAATCATTTTGGACGCACTCGATGGAACCCCTAGGTGACGTGGGTCATGTGGAATCTCGCTTTTTCCGCTTTGGAGACAGTGTTGGTGTCGGTGCAAGATAGGTGCATGGTTTGGCGCTTAGACGTACCATAGGCTTATAAATCATTTTGGACGCAATGATGGTACCACTAGGTGACGAGGCTCAAGTGGAAGCTCGTTTTGGCCTTTTCGGATATGGTGCTAATCTTGTTGCAAGATAGGTGCACGGTTTGCGCCAAACGCACCATAGGCTCGAAATCATTTTGGACGCACCGATGGAACTCCTAGGTGAGGTGGGTCATGTGGAATCTCACTTCATTCCATTTGGAGACAAGTGTTAGTGTCGGTGCAAGATAGGTGCATGGTTTGGCGCTTAGATGTACCATAGGCTTACAAATCATTTTGGACGCACCGATGGAACCCCTAGGTGACGTGGGTCATGTGGAATCTCGCTTTTTCCGCTTGGAGAGACAGTGTTGGTGTCGGTGCAAGATAGGTGCATGGTTTGCGCTTAGACGCACTCATAGGCTTATAAATCATTTTGGACGCAATGATGGTACTACTAGGTGACGAGGCTCAAGTGGAAGCTCGCTTTTGGCCTTTCGAGATATAGTGCTAATCTTGACACAAGATAGGTGCACGGTTTGCGCCAAACGTACCATAGGCTCGGAAATCATTTTGGACGCACTCCGGATGGAACCCTAGGTGACGTGGGTCATGTGGAATCTCACTTCATTCCGCTTTGGAGACAAAGTGTTAGTGTCGGTGCAAGATAGGTGCATGGTTTGCGCTTAGATGTACCATAGGCTTACAAATCATTTTGGACGCACCTGGATGGAACCCCTAGGTGACGTGGGGTCATGTGGAATCTCGCTTCTTTCCGCTTTGGAGACAGTGTTGGTGTCGGTGCAAGATAGGTGCATGGTTTGCGCTTAGACGCACCATAGGCTTATAAATCATTTTGGACGCAATCGATGGTACCACTAGGTGACGAGGCTCAAGTGGAAGCTCGCTTTCGCCTTTCGGATATGGTGCTAATCTTGACACAAGATAGGTGCACGGTTTGCGCCAAACGTACCATAGGCTCGGAAATCATTTTGGACGCACCGATGGAACCCTAGGTGACGTGGGTCATGTGGAATCTCACTTCATTCCATTTGGAGACAAGTGTTAAGTGTCGGTGCAAGATAGGTGCATGGTTTGGCGCTTAGATGTACCATAGGCTTACAAATTGTTTTGGACGCACCCGATGGAACCCCTAGGTGACGTGGGTCATGTGGAATCTCGCTTCTTTCTGTTTGGAGATAGTGTTGGTGTCGGTGCAAGATAGGTGCATGGTTTGCGCTTAGACGTACTATAGGCTTATAAATCATTTTGGACGCACTCGATGGTACCACTAGGTGACGAGGCTCAAGTGGAAGCTCGTTTTCGCTTTTTCGGATATAGTGCTAATCTTGACGCAAGATAGGTGCACGGTTTGCGCCAAACGCACCATAGGCTTATAAATCATTTTGGACGCACTCGATGGAACCCTAGGTGATGAGGGTCATGTGGAATCTCACTTCATTCCGCTTTGGAGATAGTGTTAATGTTGGTGCAAGATAGGTGCATGGTTTGCGTCAGACGTACCATAGGCTTACAAATCATTTTGGACGCATTCGATGGAACCCCTAGGTGACGTGGGTCATGTGGAATCTCGCTTCTTTTCCTTTGGAGACAGTGTTAATGTCGGTGCAAGATAGGTGCATGGTTTGGCGCTTAGACGTACCATAGGCTTATAAATCATTTTGGACGCAAATGATGGTACCACTAGGTGACGAGGCTCAAGTGGAAGCTCGTTTCGCCTTTCGGATATAGTGCTAATCTTGACGCAAGATAGGTGCATGGTTTGCGCCAAACGTACCATAGGGCTCGGAAATCATTTTGGACGCACCTGATGGAACCCTAGGTGACGTGGGTCATGTGGAATCTCACTTCTTTCCGCTTTGGAGACAGTGTTAGTGTCGGTGCAAGATAGGTGCATGGTTTTGCGCTTAGACGTACCATAGGCTTATAAATCATTTTGGACGCACTCGATGGTACCACTAGGTGACGAGGCTCAAGTGGAAGCTCATTTTCGCCTTTCGGATATGGTGCTAATCTTGACACAAGATAGGTGCACGGTTTTGCGCCAAACGCACTCATAGGATCAGAAATCATTTTGGACGCACCCGATGGAACCCTAGGTGACGTGGGTCATGTGGAATCTCACTTCATTCCGCTTTGGAGACAAAGTGTTAGTGTCGGTGCAAGATAGGTGCATGGTTTCGCGCTTAGATGTACCATAGGCTTACAAATCATTTTGGACGCACCCGATGGAACCCCTAGGTGACGTGGGTCATGTGGAATCTCGCTTTTTCCGCTTTGGGACAGTGTTGTTGGTGTCGGTGCAAGATAGGTGCATGGTTTGCGCTAGACGTACCATAGGCTTATAAATCATTTTGGACGCAACCGATGGTACCACTAGGTGACGAGGCTCAAGTGGAAGCTCGTTTTCGCCTTTCGGATATAGTGCTAATCTTGATGCAAGATAGGTGCACGGTTTTGCGCCAAACGTATCATAGGCTCATAAATCATTTTGGACGCACTGATGGAAACCCTAGGTGACGTGGGTCATGTGGAATCTCACTTCATTCCGCTTTGGAGACAAGTGTTAGTGTCGGTGCAAGATAGGTGCATGGTTTGGCGCTTAGATGTACCATAGGCTTACAAATCATTTTGGACGCACCGATGGAACCCCTAGGTGACGTGGGTCATGTGGAATCTCGCTTCTTTCCGCTTTGGAGACAAAGTGTTGGTGTCGGTGCAAGATAGGTGCATGGTTTGCGCTTAGACGTACTATAGGCTTATAAATCATTTTGGGACGCACTCGATGGTACCACTAGGTGACGAGGCTCAGGTCAAGTGGAAGCTCGCTTTTTCGCCTTTCGGATATAGTGCTAATCTTGACGCAAGATAGGTGCATGGTTTTTGCGCTAGACGTACCATAGGCTTATAAATCATTTTGGACGCACATCGATGGAACCCTAGGTGATGACGGGTCATCAGGTGGTGGAATCTCAGCTTCGCCGCGGCCTTTTGGATATAGTGCTAATCTTGACGCAAGATAGGTGCATGGTTTGCGCCAAACGTACCATATAGGCTCGGAAATCATTTTGGACGCACCCGATGGAACCCCTAGGTGACGTGGGTCATGTGGAATCTCACTTCTTCTTTCCATTTGGAGACAGTGTTGGTGTCGGTGCAAGATAGGTGCATGGTTTGCGCTTAGACGTACCATAGGCTTATAAATCGCTTTTGGACGCAATCGATGGTACCACTAGGTGACGAGGCTCAAGTGGAAGCTCGCTTTTCGCCTTTTCGGATATGGTGCTAATCTTGACACAAGATAGGTGCACGGTTTGCGCCAAACGTACTATAGGATCATAAATCATTTTGGACGCACCGATGGAACCCTAGGTGACGTGGGTCATGTGGAATCTCACTTCATTCCGCTTTGGAGACAAAGTGTTAGTGTCGGTGCAAGATAGGTGCATGGTTTGCGCTTAGATGTACCATAGGCTTACAAAATCATTTTGGACGCACCGATGGAACCCCTAGGTGACGTGGGTCATGTGGAATCTCGCTTCTTTCCGCTTGGAGACAAGTGTTGGTGTCGGTGCAAGATAGGTGCATGGTTTGCGCTAGACGTACCATAGGCTTATAAATCATTTTGGACGCACTCGATGGTACCACTAGGTGACGAGGCTCAAGTGGAAGCTCGTTTTGGCCTTTCGGATATGGTGCTAATCTTGACACAAGATAGGTGCACGGTTTGCGTCAAACGTACCATAGGCTCAGAAATCATTTTGGACGCACCTGATGGAACTCCTAGGTGACGTGGGTCATGTGGAATCTCACTTCATTCCATTTGGAGATAGTGTTAGTGTCGGTGCAAGATAGGTGCATGGTTTGCGCTAGATGTACCATAGGCTTACAAATCATTTTGGACGCACCGATGGAACCCCTAGGTGACGTGGGTCATGTGGAATCTCATTTCTTTCCTTTTGGAGACAAAGTGTTAGTGTCGGTGCAAGATAGGTGCATGGTTTGCGCTTAGACGCACCATAGGCTTATAAATCATTTTGGACGCAGTCGATGGTACCACTAGGTGACGAGGCTCAAGTGGAAGCTCGCTTCTTCGCCTTCGGATATGGTGCTAATCTTGACACAAGATAGGTGCACGGTTTGCGCCAAACGCACCATAGGATCTTATAAATCATTTTGGACGCACCCGATGGAACCCTAGGTGACGTGGGTCATGTGGAATCTCACTTCATTCCGCTTTGGAGAGTGTTAGTGTTAGTGTCGGTGCAAGATAGGTGCATGGTTTGCGCTTAGATGTACCATAGGCTTACAAATCTTTTTGGACGCACCGATGGAACCCCTAGGTGACGTGGGTCATGTTGAATCTCGCTTCTTTCCGCTTTGGAGACAAGTGTTGGTGTCGGTGCAAGATAGGTGCATGGTTTGCGCTTAGACGTACCATAGGCTTATAAATCATTTTGGACGCAATGATGGTACCACTAGGTGACGAGGCTCAAGTGGAAGCTCGCTTTTGGCTTTTCGGATATGGTGCTAATCTTGTTGCAAGATAGGTGCACGGTTTGCGCCAAACGCACCATAGGCTCGGAAATCATTTTGGACGCACCGATGGAACTCCTAGGTGAGGTGGGTCATGTGGAATCTCACTTCATTCCATTTGGAGAGAAGTGTTAGTGTCGGTGCAAGATAGGTGCATGGTTTGCGCTTAGATGTACCATAGGCTTACAAATCATTTTTGGACGCACCTGATGGAACCCCTAGGTGACGTGGGTCATGTGGAATCTCGCTTTTTTCCGCTTTGGAGACAAGTGTTGGTGTCGGTGCAAGATAGGTGCATGGTTTGGCGCTTAGACGCACCATAGGCTTATAAATCATTTTGGACGCAATGATGGTACCACTAGGTGACGAGGCTCAAGTGGAAGCTCTCTTTTGGCCTTTCGGATATAGTGCTAATCTTGACGCAAGATAGGTGCACGGTTTGCGCCAAACGTACCATAGGCTCGGAAATCATTTTGGACGCACTCGATGGAACCCTAGGTGACGTGGGTCATGTGGAATCTCACTTCATTCCGCTTTGGAGACAAGTGTTAGTGTCGGTGCAAGATAGGTGCATGGTTTGCGCTTAGATGTACCATAGGCTTACAAATCATTTTGGACGCACCGATGGAACCCCTAGGTGACGTGGGTCATGTGGAATCTCGCTTCTTTCCGCTTTGGAGACAGTGTTGTGTTTGGTGCAAGATAGGTGCATGGTTTTGCGCTTAGACGCACCATAGGCTTATAAATCATTTTGGACGAATCGATGGTACCACTAGGTGACGAGGTTCAAGTGGAAGCTCGCTTTTCCGCTTTCGAGATATAGTGCTAATCTTGACGCAAGATAGGTGCACGGTTTGGCGCCAAACGTACCATAGGCTCGGAAATCATTTTGGACGCACCCGATGGAACCCTAGGTGACGTGGGTCATGTGGAATCTCATTTCTTTCCGCTTTGGAGACAAAGTGTTGGTGTCGGTGCAAGATAGGTGCATGGTTTGGCGCTTAGACGTACCATAGGCTCATAAATCATTTTTTGGACGCAATCGATGGTACCACTAGGTGACGAGGCTCAAGTGGAAGCTGCTTTTGGCCTTTCGGATATGGTGCTAATCTTGACACAAGATAGGTGCACGGGTTGGCGCCAAACGTACCATTGGATCAGAAATCATTTTGGACGCACCGATGGAACTCCTAGGTGACGTGGGTCATGTGGAATCTCACTTCATTCCATTTGGAGACAAGTGTTAGTGTCGGTGCAAGATAGGTGCATGGTTTGCGCTTAGATGTACCATAGGCTTACAAATCATTTTGGACGCACCCGATGGAACCCCTAGGTGACGTGGCTCATGTGGAATCTCGCTTTTTCCGCTTTTGGAGACAAAGTGTTGTGTCGGTGCAAGATAGGTGCATGGTTTGCGCTAGACATACCATAGGCTTATAAATCATTTTGGACGCAGGTCGATGGTACCACTAGGTGACGAGGTTCAAGTGGAATCTCGCTTCGCCTTTCGGATATAGTGCTAATCTTGACGCAAGATAGGTGCACGGTTTGCGCCAAACGCACCATAGGCTCATAAATCATTTTGGACGCACCGATGGAAACCCTAGGTGACGTGGGTCATGTGGAATCTCACTTTTTCCGCTTTGGAGACAGTTGTTAATGTCGGTGCAAGATAGGTGCATGGTTTGCGCTTAGACGTACCATAGGCTCATAAATCATTTTGGACGCATCGATGGTACCACTAGGTGACGAGGCTCAAGTGGAAGCTCGCTTTCGCCTTTCGGATATGGTGCTAATCTTGACACAAGATAGGTGCACGGTTTGCGCCAAACGTACCATTGGATCAGAAATCATTTTGGACGCACCGATGGAACTCCTAGGTGACGTGGGTCATGTGGAATCTCACTTCATTCCGCTTTGGAGACAAAGTGTTAGTGTCGGTGCAAGATAGGTGCATGGTTTGGCGCTTAGATGTACCATAGGCTTACAAATCATTTTGGACGCACCCGATGATGGAACCCCTAGGTGACGTGGGTCATGTGGAATCTCGCTTTTTTTCCGCTTTGGAGACAGTGTTGGTGTCGGTGCAAGATAGGTGCATGGTTTGGCGCTTAGACGTACCATAGGCTTATAAATCATTTTGGACGCAATGATGGTACCACTAGGTGACGAGGCTCAAGTGGAAGCTCGCTTTTCGCCTTTCGGATATGGTGCTAATCTTGACACAAGATAGGTGCACGGTTTGCGCGCCCAAACGCACTATATAGGATCAGAAATCATTTTGGACGCACCCGATGGAACCCTAGGTGACGTGGGTCATGTGGAATCTCACTTCATTCCGCTTTGGAGACAGTGTTAGTGTCGGTGCAAGATAGGTGCATGGTTGGCGCTTAGATGTACCATAGGCTTACAAATCATTTTGGACGCACCGATGGAACCCCTAGGTGACGTGGGTCATGTGGAATCTCGCTTCTTTCCTTTGGAGACAAAGTGTTGGTGTCGGTGCAAGATAGGTGCATGGTTTGGCGCTTAGACGTACTATAGGCTTATAAATCATTTTGGACGCAAATGATGGTACCACTAGGTGACGAGGCTCAAGTGGAAGCTCGCTTTTCGCCTTTCGGATATAGTGCTAATCTTGACGCAAGATAGGTGCACGGTTTGCGCCAAACGCACCATAGGCTTCGGAAATCATTTTGGACGCACCGATGGAACCCTAGGTGAGGTGGGTCATGTGGAATCTCACTTCATTCCGCTTTTGGAGAAAGTGTTAGTGTCGGTGCAAGATAGGTGCATGGTTTGGCGCTAGATGTACCATAGGCTTACAAATCATTTTGGACGCAACCGATGGAACCCCTAGGTGACGACGGGGTCATGTGGAATCTCGCTTTTCCGCTTTGGAGACATGTGTTGGTGTCGCTGCAAGATAGGTGCATGGTTTGGCGCTTAGACGTACCATAGGCTTATAAATCATTTTGGACGCACTCGATGGTACCACTAGGTGACGAGGCTCAAGTGGAAGCTCGCTTTTTCTTTCTTTTTTGGATATAGTGCTAATCTTGGTGCAAGATAGGTGCATGGTTTGCGCTTAGACGTACCATAGGCTTATAAATCATTTTGGACGCACTCGATGGAACCACTAGGTGATGAGGGTCATGTGGAATCTCACTTTTCCGCTTGGAGGATATAGTGCTAATCTTGACGCAAGATAGGTGCATGGTTTGCGCTAGACGTACCATAGGCTTATAAATCGTTTTGGACGCACCGATGGAACCCCTAGGTGACGTGGGTCATGTGGAATCTCACTTCTTTCCGCTTTGGAGACAGTGTTTAATGTCGGTGCAAGATATAGGTGCATGGTTTGCGCTTAGACGTACCATAGGCTTATAAATCATTTTGGACGCACTCGATGGTACCACTAGGTGACGAGGCTCAGTGTGGAAGCTCGCTTTTCGCCTTTCGGATATGGTGCTAATCTTGACACAAGATAGGTGCACGGTTTGCGCCAAACGTACCATAGGATCAGAAATCATTTTGGACGCACCGATGGAACTCCTAGGTGACGTGGGTCATGTGGAATCTCACTTCATTCCATTTGGAGACAAAGTGTTAGTGTCGGTGCAAGATAGGTGCATGGTTTTGCGCTTAGATGTACCATAGGCTTACAAATCATTTTGGACGCACCCGATGGAACCCCTAGGTGACGTGGGTCATGTGGAATCTCGCTTTTTCCGCTTTTGGAGACAAGTGTGTTCGGTGCAAGATAGGTGCATGGTTTGCGCTTAGACGTACCATAGGCTTATAAATCATTTTGGACGCAATGATGGTACCACTAGGTGACGAGGCTCAAGTGGAAGCTCGCTTTCGCCTTTCGGATATGGTGCTAATCTTGACACAAGATAGGTGCACGGTTTGCGCCAAACGCACTCATAGGATCAGAAATCATTTTGGACGCACCGATGGAACCCTAGGTGACGTGGGTCATGTGGAATCTCACTTCATTCCGCTTTGGAGGAAAGTGTTAGTGTCGGTGCAAGATAGGTGCATGGTTTGGCGCTTAGATGTACCATAGGCTTACAAATCATTTTGGACGCACCGATGGAACCCCTAGGTGACGTGGGTCATGTGGAATCTCGCTCGCTTTTCCGCTTGGAGACAAAGTGTTGGTGTCGGTGCAAGATAGGTGCATGGTTTGGCGCTTAGACGTACCATAGGCTTATAAATCATTTTGGACGCAATGATGGTACCAACTAGGTGACGAGGCTCAAGTGGAAGCTCGCTTTTCGCCTTTTTCGGATATAGTGCTAATCTTGATGCAAGATAGGTGCACGGTTTGCGCCAAACGTACCATAGGCTCAGAAATCATTTTGGACGCACCGATGGAACCCTAGGTGACGTGGGTCATGTGGAATCTCACTTCATTCCATTTGGAGACAAAGTGTTAGTGTCGGTGCAAGATAGGTGCATGGTTTGCGCTTAGATGTACCATAGGCTTACAAATCATTTTGGACGCACTCGATGGAACCCCTAGGTGACGTGGGTCATGTGGAATCTCGCTTTTTCCGCTTTGGAGACAGTGTTGGTGTCGGTGCAAGATAGGTGCATGGTTTGGCGCTTAGACGCACCATAGGCTTATAAATCATTTTGGACGCAATGATGGATGGTACCACTAGGTGACGAGGCTCAAGTGGAAGCTCTTTTGGCCTTTTCGGATATAGTGCTAATCTTGACGCAAGATAGGTGCACGGTTTGCGCCAAACGTACCATAGGCTCGGAAATCATTTTGGACGCACCGATGGAACCCTAGGTGAGGTGGGTCATGTGGAATCTCATTTCTTTCCGCTTGGAGAGACAGTGTTAATGTCGGTGCAAGATAGGTGCATGGTTTGGCGCTTAGACGTACCATAGGCTCATAAATCATTTTGGACGCACTCGATGGTACCACTAGGTGACGAGGCTCAAGTGGAAGCTCGCGTTCGCCTTTCGGATATGGTGCTAATCTTGACACAAGATAGGTGCACGGTTTGCGCCAAACGTACCATTGGATCATAGATCATTTTGGACGCACCTGATGGAACTCCTAGGTGACGTGGGTCATGTGGAATCTCACTTCATTCCGTTTGGAGACAAAGTGTTAGTGTCGGTGCAAGATAGGTGCATGGTTTGCGCTAGATGTACCATAGGCTTACAAATCATTTTGGACGCACCCGATGGAACCCCTAGGTGACGTGGGTCATGTGGAATCTCGCTTTTTCCGCTTTGGAGACAAAGTGTTGGTGTCGGTGCAAGATAGGTGCATGGTTTGGCGCTTAGACGCACTATAGGCTTATAAATCATTTTGGACGCAATGATGGTACCACTAGGTGACGAGGCTCAAGTGGAAGCTCGTTTTCGCTTTTTCGGATATGGTGCTAATCTTGACACAAGATAGGTGCACGGTTTGCGCCAAACGCACCATTGGATCAGAAATCATTTTGGACGCATCCGATGGAACTCCTAGGTGACGTGGGTCATGTGGAATCTCACTTCATTCGCTTTGGAGACAAGTGTTAGTGTCGGTGCAAGATAGGTGCATGGTTTGGCGCTTAGATGTACCATAGGCTTACAAATTGTTTTGGACGCACCCGATGGAACCCCTAGGTGACGGGTCATGTGGAATCTCGCTTCTTTCCGCTTGGAGAGAAAGTGTTGGTGTCGGTGCAAGATAGGTGCATGGTTTGCGCTTAGACGCACCATAGGCTTATATAAATCATTTTGGACGCACTCGATGGTACCACTAGGTGACGAGGCTCAAGTGGAAGCTCGCTTTTCGCCTTTCGGATATAGTGCTAATCTTGAAGCAAGATAGGTGCACGGTTTTTTACGCTTAAACGTACCATAGGCTTATAAATCATTTTGGACGCACTCGATGGAACCCTAGGTGACGTGAGGTTCATGTGGAATCTCACTTCATTCCGCTTTGGAGATATGGTGTTAATCTTGACGCAAGATAGGTGCATGGTTTGCGTCAGATGTACCATAGGCTTCAAGATAGGAAATCATTTTGGACGCACCCGATGGAACCCTAGGTGACGTGGGTCATGTGGAATCTCACTTCTTTCCGCTTTTGGAGACAGTGTTAATGTCGGTGCAAGATAGGTGCATGGTTTGCGCTTAGACGCACTATAGGCTTATAAATCATTTTGGACGCACTCGATGGTACCACTAGGTGACGAGGCTCAAGTGGAAGCTCGTTTCGGCCTTTCGGATATGGTGCTAATCTTGACACAAGATAGGTGCACGGTTTGCGTCAAACGTACCATTGGATCAGAAATCATTTTGGACGCACCCGATGGAACTCCTAGGTGACGTGGGTCATGTGGAATCTCACTTCATTCCGTTTGGAGACAGTGTTAGTGTCGGTGCAAGATAGGTGCATGGTTTGCGCTAGATGTACCATAGGCTTACAAATCATTTTGGACGCACCCGATGGAAAACCCCTAGGTGACGTGGGTCATGTGGAATCTCGCTTCTTTCCGCTTTTGGAGACAGTGTTGGTGTCGGTGCAAGATAGGTGCATGGTTTGGCGCTTAGACGCACCATAGGCTTATAAATCATTTTGGACGCAATGATGGTACCACTAGGTGACGAGGCTCAAGTGGAAGCTCTTCTTTCGCCTTTTGGATATGGTGCTAATCTTGACACAAGATAGGTGCACGGTTTGGCGCCAAACGCACTCATAGGATCATAAATCATTTTGGACGCACCGATGGAACTCCTAGGTGACGAGGGTCATGTGGAATCTCACTTCATTCCGCTTTGGAGACAAGTGTTAGTGTCGGTGCAAGATAGGTGCATGGTTTGCGCTTAGATGTACCATAGGCTTACAAATCATTTTGGACGCACCGATGGAACCCCTAGGTGACGTGGGTCATGTGGAATCTCGCTTCTTTCCGCTTTGGAGACAAGTGTTGGTGTCGGTGCAAGATAGGTGCATGGTTTGGCGCTTAGACGCACCATAGGCTTATAAAATCATTTTTGGACGCAATGATGGTACCACTAGGTGACGAGGCTCAAGTGGAAGCTCGTTTCGCTTTTCGGATATAGTGCTAATCTTGATGCAAGATAGGTGCACGGTTTGGCGCCAAACGCATCATAGGCTCGGAAATCATTTTGGACGCACTGATGGAACCCTAGGTGAGGTGGGTCATGTGGAATCTCACTTCATTCCATTTGGAGAAAGTGTTAGTGTCGGTGCAAGATAGGTGCATGGTTTGGCTTAGATGTACCATAGGCTTACAAATCATTTTGGACGCACCGGATGGAACCCCTAGGTGACGTGGGTCATGTTGAATCTCGCTTCTTTCCGCTTTGGAGAGACAGTGTTGGTGTCGGTGCAAGATAGGTGCATGGTTTGCGCTTAGACGCACCATAGGCTTATAAATCATTTTGGACGCAATGATGGTACTACTAGGTGACGAGGCTCAAGTGGGAAGCTCGCTTTTGGCTTTTCAAGATATAGTGCTAATCTTGACGCAAGATAGGTGCACGGTTGGCGCCAAACGTACCATAGGCTCTCGGAAATCATTTTGGACGCACCGATGGAACCCTAGGTGAGGTGGGTCATGTGGAATCTCACTTCTTTCCGCTTGGGAGACAGTGTTTAATGTCGGTGCAAGATAGGTGCATGGTTTGGCGCTTAGACGTACACCATAGGCTCATAAATCATTTTGGACGCACTCGATGGTACCACTAGGTGACGAGGCTCAAGTGGAAGCTCGCTTTTCGCCTTTCGGATATGGTGCTAATCTTGACACAAGATAGGTGCACGGTTTGCGCCAAACGCACCATAGGATCAGAAATCATTTTGGACGCACTGATGGAACTCCTAGGTGACGTGGGTCATGTGGAATCTCACTTCATTCCGCTTTGGAGACAGTGTTAGTGTCGGTGCAAGATAGGTGCATGGTTTGTGCTTAGATGTACCATAGGCTTACAAATCATTTTGGACGCACCCGATGGAACCCCTAGGTGACGTGGGTCATGTGGAATCTCGCTTCTTTCCGCTTTGGAGACAAGTGTTGTGTGTCGGTGCAAGATAGGTGGATGGTTTGCGCTTAGACGCACATAGGCTTATAAATCATTTTGGACGCAATGATGGTACCACTAGGTGACGAGGCTCTGTGGAAGCTCGCTTCGCCTTTCGGATATGGTGCTAATCTTGACACAAGATAGGTGCACGGTTTGCGCCAAACGCATTCATAGGATCATAAATCATTTTGGACGCATCCGATGGAACCCTAGGTGACGTGGGTCATGTGGAATCTCACTTCATTCCGCTTTGGAGATATAGTGTTAGTCTTGGTGCAAGATAGGTGCATGGGTTTGCGCTTAGATGTACCATAGGCTTACAAATTGTTTTGGACGCACCCGATGGAACCCTAGGTGATGTGGGTCATGTGGAATCTCGCTTCTTTTCCGCTTTGGAGACAGTGTTTGGTGTTGGTGCAAGATAGGTGCATGGTTTGGCGCTTAGACGCACCATAGGCTTATAAATCATTTTGGACGCAATGATGGTACCACTAGGTGACGAGGCTCAAGTGGAAGCTCGTTTTCGCCTTTCGGATATAGTGCTAATCTTGACAGCAAGATAGGTGCACGGTTTGCGCTAAACGCACCATAGGCTTATAAATCATTTTGGACGCACCGATGGAACCCTAGGTGACGAGGTCATGTGGAATCTCACTTCATTCCGCTTTGGAGATGGTGCTAAGTTAGTGTCGGTGCAAGATAGGTGCATGGTTGTGCGCTTAGATGTACCATAGGCTTACAAATTTTGGACGCACCCGATGGAACCCCTAGGTGACGTGGGTCATGTGGAATCTCGCTTCTTTCCGCTTTGGAGACAGTGTTGGTGTCGGTGCAAGATAGGTGCATGGTTTGCGCTTAGACGCACCATAGGCTTATAAATCGCTTTTGGACGCAAAAGATGGTACCACTAGGTGACGAGGCTCAAGTGGAAGCTCGCTTTCGCCTTTTCGGATATGGTGCTAATCTTGACGCAAGATAGGTGCACGGTTTGCGCCAAACGCACTCATAGGCTCAGAAATCATTTTGGACGCACCCGATGGAACCCTAGGTGACGTGGGTCATGTGGAATCTCACTTCATTCCATTTGGAGACAAAGTGTTAGTGTCGGTGCAAGATAGGTGCATGGTTTGCGCTTAGATGTACCATAGGCTTACAAATCATTTTGGACGCATCCGATGGAACCCCTAGGTGACGTGGGTCATGTGGAATCTCGCTTTTTCCGCTTTGGAGACATTGTTGTTGTCGGTGCAAGATAGGTGCATGGTTTGCGCTTAGACGCACCATAGGCTTATAAATCGTTTTGGACGCACTCGATGGTACCACTAGGTGACGAGGCTCAAGTGGAAGCTCGTTTTTCGCTTTTTGGATATGGTGCTAATCTTGACACAAGATAGGTGCATGGTTTGCGCCAAACGTACCATAGGATCAGAAATCATTTTGGACGCACCGATGGAACCCTAGGTGACGTGGGTCATGTGGAATCTCACTTCATTCCGCTTTGGAGACAAGTGTTAGTGTCGGTGCAAGATAGGTGCATGGTTTGCGCTTAGATGTACCATAGGCTTACAAATCTTTTTGGACGCAACCGATGGAACCCTAGGTGACGTGGGTCATGTGGAATCTCGCTTCTTTTCGCTTGGATATGGTGCTTAATCTTTGGTGCAAGATAGGTGCATGGTTTGCGCTTAGACGCACTATAGGCTATAAATCATTTTTGACGCACGCCGATGGTACCACTAGGTGACGAGGCTCAAGTGGAAGGCTTCGGATCAATAATGTTGACGCAAGATAGGTGCACGGTTTGCGCTAAATGTACCATAGGCTCCAAATCATTTTGGACGCACCCGATGGAACACCTAGGTGATGTGGGTCATGGAATCTCACTTCTTTCCTTTTGGAGATAGTGTTAATCTTCGGTGCAAGATAGGTGCATGGTTTGGCGCTTAGACGTACTATAGGCTTATAAATCATTTTGGACGCACTCGATGGTACCACTAGGTGATGAGGCTCAAGTGGAAGCTCGCTTTTCGCCTTTGGGATATGGTGCTAATCTTGACACAAGATAGGTGCATGGTTTGCGCCAAACGTACTCATAGGATCGTAAATCATTTTGGACGCACTGATGGAACTCCTAGGTGACGTGGGTCATGTGGAATCTCACTTCATTCCATTTGGAGAGATAGTGTTAGTGTTGTGCAAGATAGGTGCATGGTTTGCGCTTAGATGTACCATAGGCTTACAAATCATTTTGGACGCACCGATGGAACCCCTAGGTGACGTGGGTTATGTGGAATCTCGCTTCTTTCCGCTTTGGAGACAAAGTGTTGGTGTCGGTGCAAGATAGGTGGATGGTTTGCGCTAGACGCACCATAGGCTTATAAATCATTTTGGACGCAATGATGGTACCACTAGGTGACGAGGCTCAAGTGGAAGCTCGTTTTCGCCTTTCGGATATGGTGCTAATCTTGACACAAGATAGGTGCACGGTTTGCGCCAAACGCACCATAGGATCAGAAATCATTTTGGACGCACCGATGGAACCCTAGGTGTGACGTGGGTCATGTGGAATCTCACTTCATTCCGCTTTGGAGACAAGTGTTAGTGTCGGTGCAAGATAGGTGCATGGTTTGGCGCTTAGATGTACCATAGGCTTACAAATCATTTTGGACGCACCCGATGGAACCCCTAGGTGACGTGGGGTCATGTTGAATCTCGCTTCTTTCCGCTTTGGAGACAAAGTGTTGGTGTCGGTGCAAGATAGGTGCATGGTTTGCGCTTAGACGTATCATAGGATTATAAATCATTTTGGACGCAATGATGGTACTACTAGGTGACGAGGCTCAAGTGGAAGCTCGCTTTCGCCTTTCGGATATAGTGCTAATCTTGATGCAAGATAGGTGCACGGTTTGGCGCCAAACGTACCATAGGCTTCGAAATCATTTTGGACGCACCGATGGAAACCCTAGGTGAGGTGGGTCATGTGGAATCTCACTTCATTCCGCTTGGAGAAAGTGTTAGTGTCGGTGCAAGATAGGTGCATGGTTTGGCGCTTAGATGTACCATAGGCTTACAAATCATTTTGGACGCACCGATGGAACCCCTAGGTGACGTGGGGTCATGTTGAATCTCGCTTCTTTCCGCTTTGGAGAAGTGTTGGTGTCGGTGCAAGATAGGTGCATGGTTTGGCGCTTAGACGCACCATAGGCTTATAAATCGTTTTGGACGCAATCGATGGTACTACTAGGTGACGAGGCTCAAGTGGAAGCTCGCTTTTGGCCTTTCGAGATATAGTGCTAATCTTGACGCAAGATAGGTGCACGGTTTGCGCCAAACGCACTCATAGGCTCGGAAATCATTTTGGACGCACTGATGGAACCCTAGGTGAGGTGGGTCATGTGGAATCTCATTTCTTTCCGCTTGGAGACAAAGTTAATAGTGTCGGTGCAAGATAGGTGCATGGTTTGTGCTAGACGACCATAGGCTTACAAATCATTTTGGACGCACCCGATGGAACCCCTAGGTGACGTGGGGTCATGTGGAACCGCTCGCTTTTTCCGCTTTTGAGATAGTGTTGGTGTCGGTGCAAGATAGGTGGATGGTTTGCGCTAGACGTACCATAGGCTTATAAATCGTTTTGGACGCAGTCGATGGTACCACTAGGTGACGAGGCTCAAGTGGAAGCTCGTTTCGGCCTTTCGGATATGGTGCTAATCTTGACACAAGATAGGTGCACGGTTTGCGTCATACGTACCATTGGATCAGAAATCATTTTGGACGCATCCGATGGAACTCCTAGGTGACGTGGGTCATGTGGAATCTCACTTCATTCCGTTTGGAGACAGTGTTAGTGTCGGTGCAAGATAGGTGCATGGTTTGCGCTAGATGTACCATAGGCTTACAAATTGTTTTGGACGCACCCGATGGAACCCCTAGGTGACGTGGGTCATGTGGAATCTCGCTTCTTTCCGTTTGGAGACAGTGTTGGTGTCGGTGCAAGATAGGTGCATGGTTTGCGCTAGACGTATCTTAGGCTTATCAATCGTTTTGGACGCACTCGATGGTACCACTAGGTGACGAGGATCAAGTGGAAAATCGTTTCGGCCTTTCGGATATAGTGCTAATCTTGAAGCAAGATAGGTGCACGGTTTGCGCTAGACGTACCATAGGCTTATAAATTGTTTTGGACGCACTCGATGGTACCACTCGGTGATGAGGTTCAAGTGGAAGCTCGTTTCGGCCTTTCGGATATGGTGCTAATCTTGACGCAAGATAGGCGCACGGTTTGTGTCAAACGTACAATAGACTCAGAAATCGTTTTGGACGCACCTGATGGAACTTGATGAGGACATCCTTCCATTGATACAACCACACCTGCTGCACAACAAGGTCCGGATGACAAGAGCTCGAGCACGACAACTTAATTATCGTAAAGTCGCTCCTCGCTATTCATACAAACTCGCCTCAGAATTGGATGCTACTAAATCATGGTGATGATTGTCTTATTCTTAGGAATGTTGGTCAAGACTCCATTGCCTCATGTTTAGACCCCATGATGAGGATGGAGGAGCCAAACAAGTGGGAATCATCATTAATGGGGGCGCAGCTCATCTCGAGACAGCAGGGGACACTCCATCAAAAGTACCATAACTCCTTGATACGAGATCCAATGAAGCTGGTTTTTGACTTGTTGGAAAGAGCGCGTCGTCCTCTTTCACATGGGTCCAACCGCACTATCAGAATCTACTGAAGCTGTGTGCAGCAAGCCAAAGGACGCAGAGACCTACAGCTTGGGCCTGGGCCTTGTACTAACTACAACCCTTTGAGGGACGCCCAGATTAGGGTTCCCCACCCCCTTGTGCTCTCCTCCTTATAAATAGAGCCAGCAGCCATCAGAATGAGGTTGGGTTTTGTTTAGATGCAAGATAGCTGCTGCTTCTTCCTTGTAAACGCGTGTGTCGGCTAGACCACCCGATTTGCTTGTTTCAAGACCCCAACTTGTGATTCAGATTCAGCCTTTGGCTTAAACCGTGAGTTATTTGCTTGTTCATCTTGTTCTTGCTTGTTCTCGGTTGCTTTGCAGGTTCTTGGTGTTCTTGGCACGGCAAGAACATCACAATCGGAGCCGGTGTACCTGTTGCTAAGGCGCAGCAACCTTGTGGTCGCTAGTAGTCGGACAGCCAACGCCGAATCCACCCCAAATCGAGTTTATCCACACTCACCAAAAGATCAGGAACAACCCCTAGTCCCATCATGTGGTAATCAGAGCAAGGTTCTTTGGTGAGTGATTTACCGCTCATTACTTTACCTATAGTCCAGAAATATAAAAATAGGATAGAACTGAAATTCCAAACACAAGTTTGAGCCTTGCTGATCTGCTTAGTTCTTTTGCTTGTTGAGTTTGTGCTTTACATCGTGGTGTCAAGTGCTGGTTCTTAGGTTCTAACTTTAGAGTTTGAGTTCTTGTCACGCTTTTAGTCACCACACAATCCCGCTGTTGCCTCCCCCCCCACTTCAGCCGCTGCAATCTCCACCAATACCACCACCACCACCAAAAGCACCGCTGCTCTTTCCACCTTTTCGCTGAAACCCTCACCACCATCACCTTCAGCCACGCCTACACAAACACTACCTTATGCACCTGTCCTTTTGGTGCAAATCTGAGTACACTCAGTTCTGAAAATAAGAGAGTTCAAATTGCATATTTGTACTACTTGTTGCAATCCTTATCCCTAGTAAAAGAAAGTCTATGCTACTTGCTGCATTCTTGTTATAATCATATTGCAAAAGTTCAGTTTTGCGCTACTTGTCTAAAAAGAAAAGAAAAGAAAAGAAAAGAAAAGAAAATAGAAAAGAAAAGAAAGGAAAAGGAGGAAAGAAAGAAAGAAAGAAAAAGAAAAAAGAAGGGTTAAGTTGATGCTATTTACTCTCATCATTTCCATTGTTTGCTACTGTCCGGTGACAACATTTGTGTCTAGGCTCGCGTCTCTAGCACGGGTTAGCCTAGGACCAGCACGATACTATC
Organism: Miscanthus lutarioriparius; assembly: GCA_904845875.1. Classification (NCBI taxonomy): domain Eukaryota; kingdom Viridiplantae; phylum Streptophyta; class Magnoliopsida; order Poales; family Poaceae; genus Miscanthus; species Miscanthus lutarioriparius. The sequence continues at coordinate 86,466 of CAJGYO010000243.1, forward strand.
TTTGAACACTTATTCAACTTGCATTGACTAACGTGGTTCCAGTTGTACCTTGATTTTTTAAGCCACCCACAGCTCCACAAATTATCTACAACGTCACAGTGGTTCTACTTGCTACTACTTGTGTTGTTCTTGTCGTCGCCAACACCATCTCTGCATAGCAAGGTAAGGACATGTAAGAACTCGGTTGCACATGCTGAGAGAATGAAAATTGTTGCCACCTAATTCAGTTAGTTGGTAGGACATATTTTCTTGTGATTCCCTTGCTACATACTAACCATGGCAGGAGAAGGTGAAAGGACCCCTCCACAATCACCTCGATCAAAAGCTCTTGCTGCAACACTTTGAACGCAAAGTGAGGCTCCATGCTGAACACCTTGATGAGGATGTTCGTGTCACCAATGAGCGCCTTTGGTCAATTGGAGATGGCTCAGATTGAGACCAACACCAAGTTGGATTCCTTGGAAGGCACTCTTGGTTCTGTTAATACATCTCTTGTAGGTGTCTTGGAGCGATTGGAGAGGATGGAACAGAATCGCTGTGATGGTTTTGAACGATTTAATCACAACAACAACAACACCATGGGCAGTGCTGCTGGTCATGATGAAGAAGAATATGCAGCGACATCGAGCTTGATGAGGAGCTGAATGGTCATCGACGATCGAACAACATCGCCGCCGCCATGAGACAGGTCTCGCCGACCACGGCAAGAGGTACGCGCCGATGACTCATTTGGCAAGATTAAATTCACCATACCGCTTTTGATGGGAGGTATAATCCTGATATGTACCTTAGTTGGGAATTAGCTGTTGATCGTAAATTTACTTGCCATGATTTCCGAGGACAAACGTGTTAGGGCTGCAACTAGTGAGTTTACTGACTTTGCCTCTGCTTGGTGGTCTGAATACCATCAGAAGAACCCAAATAACACACCAACTTGGGATGCTTTGAAACGGGTCATGCGGGCCAGATTTGTTCCTTCTTATTATGCCCGTGATCTTTTACATAAGTTGCAACAATTGAGGCAAGGATCCAAATCTGTAGAAGAGTACTATCAAGAGCTACAAATGGGTATGCTTGCTATGGCTAGAGGAAAATGAGGATGGTGCCATAGCTAGATTTATGGGTGGGCTGAACCGGGAGATTCGTGACATTCTAGCTTATAAGGAATATAATTTGTCAATCGCTTGTTTCACCTTGCTTGTAAAGCTGAACGAGAAGTGCAGGGACGACGAGCCAGCATCAGGGCTAACATTCCCGCAGGTCGTGCTAGCCCATGGACACCCCTCCAATGCTGCTGCACCGCCAACGCGCGGCACCCCCACAATCTTCCTCGACCATCAAGCCACGCCCTCTACAACAAATTCTGTACCATGCCCAAGTGAACCAACTAGAGGAGCAACGGCTACATCTCGCCAAGAGTTCATCCTCGGTGGTATCCACGGGAGAACAAGGGATATTCAGTGCCTACGCTGCAAAGGATATGGCCACATACGCAAGGACTGCCCAAGCACACGGTGATGATTGTGCGAGCTGATGGTGGGTATTCCTCTCGCTAGTGATTTTGATGAAGAAACATATGCTTTGCTTGCTGCTAACAATGTAGCGGAAGGAGATGATTTCCAACAAGATTTAAGAGCACATTAGGGCTGAAGCTGCTGAGCACTATGAGAGCCTCATGGCAGCGGGTGCTAAGTGCCCAAATGGAGAGGGCTGAACAAAATCAGCGCCACACTTTGTTTCAAACCAAGTGTGTGATCAAGGAACGCTTCTTGCCGTGTGATCATAGATGGAGGAAGCTGCAACAACTTGGCAAGTGCTGAAATGGTGGAGAAGCTTTATTGAGCACAAAACCACACCCGCAGCCTTACTACATTCAAGGCTTAACTTAAAGCAGTGGCAAGGTGAAGGTAACCCGATTGGTAAGGGTAGAGTTTGCCATTGGTTCTTATCATGATTCCATTGACTGCGATGTTGTGCCTATGCAAGCATGCTCTATGTTGTTAGGTAGACCATGGCAGTTTGATAAAGATTCCTTGCACTCTGGTAAAACAAATCAATACTCTTTTGTGCATAATGACAAGAAGATTGTGTTGCACCCCATGTCCCCCGAGTCTATTCTAAGAGATGAACTTGCTAGATCTAGCAAACTTAAGAATCAGGCTGTTGCTAGTGAAAATCAGATTGTCGCTAATGAACTTGAGAAACATAAGAAGAAGTCTAGCAAATCTGTTCATCATAATAAAATGAGATCAAGCTGAAAGGCTCTTGTTACTTTGCCACCAAATCTGATTTGGATGAGATTGATGCTAGTACTACTGTTTGCTATGCTTTGGTTTGCAAAGAAACTTTATTTTCACTCAAGATACATCTATTTCTTTTGCCTCCTGCTGTCACTAATCTTTTGCAGGAGTATACCGATGTTTTTCCAAAGGAGGTACCACCGGGCTGCCACCAATTTGAGGGATTGAACACCAGATTGACCTCATCCCTGGGGCTTCCTTGCCTAATCGTGGCGCCAGATAGGACCAACCCGGACGAGACAAAAGAGATTCAGAGACAAGTACAAGAATTGCTCAACAAAGGTTATGTGCGTGAGTCTCTTAGCCCTTGTGCCGCTCCCTGCTTTTTAGTTCCTAAGAAGGATGGATCATGGCGCATGTGTGTTGATTGTAGAGCGATAAACAACATCACAATCAGATATCGCCATCCTATTCCAAGGTTAGATGATATGCTTGATGAATTGAGTGGCTCAATTGTGTTCTCTAAAATTGATTTATGAGTGGTTACCACCAGATTCGTATGAAGCTAGGAGATGAATGGAAAACAGCGCTTAAAACTAAGTTTGGTTTATATGAATGGCTTGTCATGCCCTTTGGATTGACTAATGCACCCAGCACTTTCATGAGATTAATGAACGAGGTTTTACGCTTTTTATTGGCAGATTTGTAGTGGTATACTTTGATGACATCTTGATATATAGTAGATCATTAGAGGAACATCTTGATCATTTGCGTGCCGCTTTTCAATGCTCTTCGGGATGCACACTTGTTTGGCAATCTTGAGAAGTGCACCTTTTGCACAGATCGAGTCTCTTTTCTTGGATATGTTGTGACACCACAGGAATCGAAGTTGATCAAGCCAAGGTTGAGGCCATACACAGCTGGCCTGTTCTCGCGCACGGTCACACAAGTGCGGAGTTTTCTAGGACTTGCTGGTTTCTACCGTCGATTTGTGAAGGACTTCAGCACCATTGCAGCCCCGCTGCATGAACTCACCAAGAAGGGTGCAACCTTCACTTGGGCTGCAGCCCAACAGATGCTTTCAACACGCCAAAGATAAGTTAACTCATGCACCTTTACTCCAACTTCCTGATTTCAACAAAACCTTTGAGCTTGAATGTGATGCTAGTGGAATTGGGTTGGGTGGTGTGCTGTTACAAGAGGGAAAACCTGTGTATGATTTCAGTGAAAAGTTGAGTGGCCCTAGTTTGAACTATTCTACTTATGATAAGGAATTGCTTGCTCTAGTTCGGACTTTGGAAACATGGCAGCATTATTTGTGGCCCAAAGAGTTTGTCATACATTCTGATCATGAATCATTGAAACACATCCGTAGTCAAGCAAAACTGAACCGTAGACATGCCAAGTGGGTTGAATTCATCGAGTCCTTTCCTTATGTCATCAAACACAAAAAGGGAAGGAAAATATAATTGCTGATGCTTTGTCTAGACGTTACACCTTGCTTTCACAACTTGACTTTAAAATCTTTGGTTTGGAAACTATTAGGGACAATATGCACATGACAATGATTTCAAAGATGTATTGCTGAATTGCCAAGAGGGGAAAACATGGAACAGATTCGGCCCTCACCGACGGGTTTGTCTTTAGAGCCAACAAGCTATGCATTCCAGCTAGCTCTGTATGCTTGTTATTGTTGCAGGAAGCGCATGGAGGAGGACTCATGGGACATTTTGGTGTGAAAAGACAGAGGACATCCTTGCTGGTCATTTCTTTTGGCCCAAGATGAGGAGAGACGGAGAGGTTCGTTGTGCTCGCTGCACAACATGCCGTAAAGCTAAGTCACGCCTTAATCCTCATGGTTTATACATGCCTCTTCCTGTTCCAAGTGCACCATGGGAAGATATTTCAATGGACTTTGTTTTAGGACTGCCTAGAACAAAGAAGGGAGGATAGTGTGTTTGTTGTTGTGACAGATTTTCTAAAATGGCACATTTCATACCATGTCATAAGAGCGATGATGCTACACATGTTGCTGATTTGTTCTTTCGTGAGATTGTTCGATTGTAACGGTGTGCCTAACACCATTGTTTCCGATCGGGATGCAAAATTTCTTAGTCATTTTTGGAGAACTTTGTGGGCTAAGCTTAGGGACTAAGCTTTTATTTTCCACTACTTGTCATCCCCAAACTGATGGACAAACTGAGGTTGTCAATAGAACCTTATCTACATTGCTTAGGGCTGTTTTGAAAAAGAACATAAAATGTGGGAAGAGTGCTTGCCTCATGTTGAGTTTGCTTATAATCGCTCACAGCATTCTACCACTAAGAAAAGCCCTTTTGAGATAGTTTATGGGTTTGTGCCACGTGCTCCTATTGATTTGTTACCTCTTCCGACCTCGGAGCGAGTGAACTTTGATGCTAAACAACGGTTGAACTGATCTTAAAATTGCATGAAACCACTAAAGAGAAAATAGAGTGCATGAATGCAAAGTATAAACTAGCTGGTAGCAAAGGGAAGAAACATGTCATTTTTTGAACCTGGTGATCTAGTTTGGCTCCATTTGAGAAAAGATAGGTTCCTGATTTGCGTAAAGTCTAAGTTGCTGCCTAGAGCCGATGGTCCTTTTAAAGTGTTAGAAAGGATTAATGATAATGCATACAAACTTGAGCTACCTGCAGCTTTTGGGGTTAGCCCCACATTTAACATTGCAGATTTGAAGCCATATTTGGGAGAAGAGGATGAACTAGAGTCGAGGACGACTCAAATGCAAGAAGGGGAGGATGATGAGGACATCCTTCCATTGATACAACCACACCTGCTGCACAACAAGGTCCGATGACAAGAGCTCGAGCACGACAACTTAATTATCAGGTAAAGTCGCTCCTCGCTATTCATACAAACTCGTCTCAGAATTGGATGCTACTAAATCATGGTGATGATTGTCTTATTCTTAGGAATGTTGGTCAAGACTCCATTGCCTCATGTTTAGACCCCATGATGAGGATGGAGCAGCCAAACAAGTGGGAATCATCATTAATGGGGCGCGCAGCTCATCTCGAGACAGCAGGGGACACTCCATCAAAAGTACCATAACTCCTTGATACGAGATCCAATGAAGCTGGTTTTTGACTTGTTGGAAAGAGCGCGTCGTCCTCTTTCACATGGGTCCAACCGCACTATCAGAATCTACTGAAGCTGTGTGCAGCAAGCCAAAGGACGCAGAGACCTACAGCTTGGGCCTGGGCCTTGTACTAACTACAACCCTTTGAGGGACGCCCAGATTAGGGTTTCCCACTCCCCCTTGTGCTCTCCTCCTTATAAATAGAGCCAGCAGCCATCAGAATGAGGTTGGGTTTTGTTTAGATGCAAGATAGCTGCTGCTTCTTCCTTGTAAACGCGTGTGTCGGCTAGACCACCCGATTTGCTTGTTTCAAGACCCCAACTTGTGATTCAGATTCAGCCTTTGGCTTAAATCTGTGAGTTATTTGCTTGTTCATCTTGTTCTTGCTTGTTCTCGGTTGCTTTAGGTTCTGGTGTTCTTGGCACGGCAAGAACATCACAATCGGAGCGGTGTACCTGTTGCTAAGGCGCAGCAACCTTGTGGTCGTTGTAGTCGGACAGCCAACGCCGAATCCACCCCAAATCGAGTTTATCCACACTCACCAAAAGATCGTGAACAACCCCTAGTCCCATCAGAACTCCTAGGTGTTCGGGTCATGTGGAATCTCACTTCTTTCCGTTTGGAGACAGTCTTAATGTTGGTGCAAGATAGGTGCATGGTTTGCGCTAGACGTACCATAGGCTCATAAATCGTTTTGGACACAGTCGATGGTACCACTAGGTGACAAGGCTCAAGTGGAAGCTCGTTTCGGCCTTTCGGATATGGTGCTAATCTTGACACAAGATAGGTGCACGGTTTGCGTCAAACATACCATTGGATCAGAAAACATTTTGGACGCACCCGATGGAACTCTTAGGTGACGTGGGTCATGTGGAATCTCACTACATTCCATTTGGAGACATTGTTAGTGTCGGTGCAAGATAGGTGCATGGTGTGCGCTAGATGTACCATAGGCTTACAAATCATTTTGGACGCACCTAATGGAACCCCTAGGTCACGTGGCTTATGTGGAACCGTGCTTCTTTCTGTTTCGAGACAGTGTTGGTGTCGGTGCAAGATAAGTGGATGGTTTGCGCTAGACGTACCATAGGCTTATAAATCATTTTGGACGCAGTCGATGGTACCACTAGGTGACGAGGCTCAAGTGGAAGCTCGTTTCGGCCTTTCGGATATGGTGCTAATCTTGACACAAGATAGGTGCACGGTTTGCGTCAAACCTACCATTGGATCAGAAATCATTTGGGACACACCCGATGGAACTCCTAGGTGACGTCGGTCATGTGGAATCTCACTTCATTCCGTTTGGAGACAGTGTTAGTGTCGGTGCAAGATAGGTGCATGGTTCGCGCTAGATGTACCATAGGCTTACAAATCTTTTTGGACGCACCCGATGGAACCCCTAGGTGACGTGGGTCATGTTGAATCTCGCTTCTTTCCGTTTGGAGACAGTGTTGGTGTCGGTGCAAGATAGGTGCATGGTTTGCGCTAGACGTACAATAGGCTTATAAATTGTTTTGGACGCAGTCGATGGTACTACTAGGTGACGAGGCTCAAGTGGAAGCTCGTTTCGGCCTTTCGGATATAGTGCTAATCTTGATGCAAGATAGGTGCACGGTTTGCGTCAAACGTACCATAGGCTCGGAAATCATTTTGCACGCACCTGATGGAACTCCTAGGTGAGGTGGGTCATGTGGAATCTCACTTCATTCCATTTGGAGAAAGTGTTAGTGTCGGTGCAAGATAGGTGCATGGTTTGCGCTAGATGTACCATAGGCTTACAAATCATTTTGGACGCACCCGATGGAACCCCTAGGTGACGTGGGTCATGTTGAATCTCGCTTCTTTCCGCTTTGGAGATGGTGTTGGTGTCGGTGCAAGATAGGTGCATGGTTTGCGCTTAGACGCACTACCATAGGCCTATAAATCGCTTTTGGACGCAATGATGGTACTACTAGGTGACGAGGCTCAAGTGGAAGCTCGTTTTCGCCTTTTCGATATAGTGCTAATCTTGATGCAAGATAGGTGCACGGTTTGCGCCAAACGTACCATAGGCTCGGAAATTGTTTTGACGCACCGATGGAACTCCTAGGTGAGGTGGGTCATGTGGAATCTCATTTTTTTCCGCTTTGGAGACAAAGTGTTAATGTCGGTGCAAGATAGGTGCATGGTTTGCGCTAGACGTAACATAGGCTCATAAATCGTTTTGGACGCACTCGATGGTACCACTAGGTGACGAGGCTCAAGTGGAAGCTCGCTTTCGCCTTTTCGGATATGGTGATAATCTTGACACAAGATAGGTGCATGGTTTTGCGCCAAACGCACCATTGGATCAGAAATCATTTTGGACGCACTCGATGGAACTCCTAGGTGACGTGGGTCATGTGGAATCTCACTTCACTTCATTCGTTTGGAGACAAGTGTGTTAGTGTCGGTGCAAGATAGGTGCATGGTTTGTGCTAGATGGACCATAGGCTTACAAATCATTTTGGACGCACCGATGGAACCCCTAGGCCACGTGGGTTATGTGGAACGCGTGCGCTTTTCCGCTTTGGAGACGTTGTTGGTGGTTGGTGCAGGTCGGTGCAAGATAGGTGGATGGTTTGTGCTAGACGCACCATAGGCTTATAAATCGTCGTTTTGGACGACGCGGCCGATGGTACCACTAGGTGACGAGGCTCAAGTGGAAGCTCGCTTCGCCTTTCGGATATGGTGCTAATCTTGACAAAAGATAGGTGCACGGTTTGGCGCCATAACGTACCATTAGATCGAAATCATTTTGGACGCATCCGATGGAACTCCTAGGTGACGTGGGTCATGTGGAATCTCACTTTATTCCGCTTTGGAGACAAAGTGTTAGTGTCGGTGCAAGATAGGTGCATGGTTTGCGCTTAGACGTAACAAAGGCTCATAAATCGCTTTTGGACGCAATGATGGTACCACTAGGTGACGAGGCTCAAGTGGAAGCTCGCTTCGCCTTTCGGATATGGTGCTAATCTTGACACAAGATAGGTGCACGGTTTGCGCCAAACGTACCATTGGATCGTAAATCATTTTGGACGCATCCGATGGAACTCCTAGGTGACGTGGGTCATGTGGAATCTCACTTCATTCCGCTTTGGAGACAAGTGTTAGTGTCGGTGCAAGATAGGTGCATGGTTTGGCGCTTAGATGTACCATAGGCTTACAAATTGTTTTGGACGCACCCGATGGAACCCCTAGGTGACGTGGGTCATGTGGAATCTCGCTTCTTTCCGTTTGGAGACAGTGTTGGTGTCGGTGCAAGATAGGTGCATGGTTTGCGCTAGACGTACCTTATGCTTATCAATCGTTTTGGACGCACTCGATGGTACCACTAGGTGACGAGGATCAAGTGGAAAATCATTTCGGCCTTTCGGATATAGTGCTAATCTTGAAGCAAGATAGGTGCACGGTTTGGCGCCAAACGTACCATAGGCTCGGAAATCATTTTGGACGCACCGATGGAACCCTAGGTGACGTGGGTCATGTTGAATCTCGCTTCTTTCCGCTTTGGAGACAGTGTTGGTGTCGGTGCAAGATAGGTGCATGGTTTGCGCTTACGCATTCATAGGCTTATAAATCGTTTTGGACGCAATCGATGGTACTACTAGGTGACGAGGCTCAAGTGGAAGCTCGCTTCGCCTTTCAGATATAGTGCTAATCTTGACGCAAGATAGGTGCACGGTTTTGCGCCAAACGTACCATAGGCTCGGAAATTGTTTTTGGACGCACCGATGGAACTCCTAGGTGAGGTGGGTCATGTGGAATCTCATTTCTTTCCGCTTTGGAGACAAAGTGTTAGTGTCGGTGCAAGATAGGTGCATGGTTTGTGCTAGATGGACCATAGGCTTACAAATCATTTTGGACGCACCGATGGAACCCCTAGGTCACGTGGGTTATGTGGAACCTCGCTTTTTTCCGCTTTGAGACAAAGTGTTGGTGTCGGTGCAAGATAGGTGGATGGTTTGCGCTTAGACGCACCATAGGCTTATAAATCGCTTTTGGACGCAATCGATGGTACCACTAGGTGACGAGGCTCAAGTGGAAGCTCGCTTCGCCTTTCGGATATGGTGCTAATCTTGACACAAGATAGGTGCACGGTTTGCGCCAAACGCACCATTGGATCAGAAATCATTTTGGACGCATCCGATGGAACCCTAGGTGACGTGGGTCATGTGGAATCTCACTTCATTCCGCTTTGGAGACAAAGTGTTAGTGTCGGTGCAAGATAGGTGCATGGTTTGGCGCTTAGATGTACCATAGGCTTACAAATTGTTTTGGACGCACCGATGGAACCCCTAGGTGACGTGGGTCATGTGGAATCTCGCTTCTTTCCGCTTTGGAGAGACAGTCTTGGTGTCGGTGCAAGATAGGTGCATGGTTTGTGCTAGACATAACTTATGCTTATCAATCATTTTGGACGCACTCGTTGGTACCACAAGGTGACGAGGATCAAGTGGAAAATCATTTTTCGCCTTTCGGATATAGTGCTAATCTTGAAGCAAGATAGGTGCATGGTTTGCGCTAGACGTACCATAGGCTTATAAATTGTTTTGGACGCACTCGATGGTACCACTCGGTGATGAGGTTCAAGTGGAAGCTCGTTTTGGCCTTTCGGATATAGTGCTAATCTTGAAGCAAGATAGGTGCACGGTTTGCGTCAAACGTACCATTGGATCAAAAATCATTTTGGACGCTTTCGATGGAACCCCTAGGTGACGCGGGGGTCATGTGGAATCTCACTTCTTTCCGTTTGGAGACAGTCTTAATGTCGGTGCAAGATAGGTGCATGGTTTGCGCTAGACGTACCATAGGCTCATAAATCATTTTGGACGCAGTCGATGGTACCACTAGGTGACAAGGCTCAAGTGGAAGCTCGTTTCGGCCTTTCGGATATGGTGCTAATCTTGACACAAGATAGGTGCACGGTTTGCGTCAAACGTACCATTGGATCAGAAATCATTTTGGACGCACCCGATGGAACTCCTAGGGGACGTGGGTCATGTGGAATCTCACTCCATTCCATTTGGAGACAGTGTTAGTGTCGGTGCAAGATAGGTGCATGGTTTGCGCTAGATGTACCATAGGCTTACAAATCATTTTGGACGCACCTGATGGAACCCCTAGGTCACGTGGCTTATGTGGAACCGTGCTTCTTTCCGTTTCGAGACTAGTGTTGGTGTCGGTGCAAGATAAGTGGATGGTTTGCGCTAGACGTACCATAGGCTTATAAATCATTTTGGACGCAGTCGATGGTACCACTAGGTGACGAGGCTCAAGTGGAAGCTCGTTTCGGCCTTTCGGATATGGTGCTAATCTTGACACAAGATAGGTGCACGGTTTGCGTCAAACGTACCATTGGATCAGAAATCATTTTGGACGCACCCGATGGAACTCCTAGGTGACGTGGGTCATGTGGAATCTCACTTCATTCCGTTTGGAGACAGTGTTAGTGTCGGTGCAAGATAGGTGCATGGTTCGCGCTAGATGTACCATAGGCTTACAAATCTTTTTGGACGCACCCGATGGAACCCCTAGGTGACGTGGGTCATGTTGAATCTCGCTTCTTTCCGTTTGGAGACAGTGTTGGTGTCGGTGCAAGATAGGTGCATGGTTTGCGCTAGACGTACCATAGGCTTATAAATCATTTTGGACGCAGTCGATGGTACTACTAGGTGACGAGGCTCAAGTGGAAGCTCGTTTCGGCCTTTCGGATATAGTGCTAATCTTGATGCAAGATAGGTGCACGGTTTGCGTCAAACGTACCATAGGCTCGGAAATCATTTTGCACGCACCTGATGGAACTCCTAGGTGAGGTGGGTCATGTGGAATCTCACTTCATTCCATTTGGAGACAGTGTTAGTGTCGGTGCAAGATAGGTGCATGGTTTGCGCTAGATGTACCATAGGCTTACAAATCATTTTGGACGCACCCGATGGAACCCCTAGGTGACGTGGGTCATGTTGAATCTCGCTTCTTTCCATTTGGAGAGAAAGTGTTGGTGTCGGTGCAAGATAGGTGCATGGTTTGGCGCTTAGACGTACATATAGGCTTATAAATCGTTTTGGACGCATTGATGGTACTACTAGGTGACGAGGCTCAAGTGGAAGCTCGTTTTGGCCTTTTCGGATATAGTGCTAATCTTGACGCAAGATAGGTGCACGGTTTGCGTCAAACGTACCATAGGCTCGGAAATCATTTTGGACGCACCTGATGGAACTCCTAGGTGAGGTGGGTCATGTGGAATCTCATTTCTTTCCGTTTGGAGACAGTGTTAATGTCGGTGCAAGATAGGTGCATGGTTTGCGCTAGACGTAACATAGGCTCATAAATCGTTTTGGACGCACTCGATGGTACCACTAGGTGACGAGGCTCAAGTGGAAGCTCGTTTTGGCCTTTCGGATATGGTGCTAATCTTGACACAAGATAGGTGCATGGTTTGCGTCAAACGTACCATTGGATCAGAAATCATTTTGGACGCACCCGATGGAACTCCTAGGTGACGTGGGTCATGTAGAATCTCACTTCATTCCGTTTGGAGACAGTGTTAGTGTCGGTGCAAGATAGGTGCATGGTTTGTGCTAGATGGACCATAGGCTTACAAATCATTTTGGACGCACCCGATGGAACCCCTAGGTCACGTGGGTTATGTGGAACCGTGCTTCTTTCTGTTTCGAGACAGTGTTGGTGTCGGTGCAAGATAGGTGGATGGTTTGCGCTAGACGTACCATAGGCTTATAAATCATTTTGGACGCAGTCGATGGTACCACTAGGTGACGAGGCTCAAGTGGAAGCTCGTTTCGGCCTTTCGGATATGGTGCTAATCTTGACACAAGATAGGTGCACGGTTTGCGTCATACGTACCATTGGATCAGAAATCATTTTGGACGCATCCGATGGAACTCCTAGGTGACGTGGGTCATGTGGAATCTCACTTCATTCCGTTTGGAGACAGTGTTAGTGTCGGTGCAAGATAGGTGCATGGTTTGCGCTAGGCGTAACATAGGCTCATAAATCATTTTGGACGCAGTCGATGGTACCACTAGGTGACGAGGCTCAAGTGGAAGCTCGTTTCGGCCTTTCGGATATGGTGCTAATCTTGACACAAGATAGGTGCACGGTTTGCGACAAACGTATCATTGGATCAGAAATCATTTTGGACGCATCCGATGGAACTCCTAGGTGACGTGGGTCATGTGGAATCTCACTTCATTCCGTTTGGAGACAGTGTTAGTGTCGGTGCAAGATAGGTGCATGGTTTGCGCTAGATGTACCATAGGCTTACAAATTGTTTTGGACGCACCGATGGAACCCCTAGGTGACGTGGGTCATGTGGAATCTCGCTTCTTTCCGCTTTGGAGAGTGTTGTTGGTGTCGGTGCAAGATAGGTGCATGGTTTGGCGCTTAGACGCACCTTAGGCTTATCAATCGTTTTGGACGCACTCGATGGTACCACTAGGTGACGAGGATCAAGTGGAAAATCGTTTCGGCCTTTCGGATATAGTGCTAATCTTGAAGCAAGATAGGTGCACGGTTTGCGCCAAACGCACTCATAGGCTCGGAAATCATTTTGCACGCACTGATGGAACTCCTAGGTGAGGTGGGTCATGTGGAAATCTCACTTCATTCCGCTTTGGAGACAGTAGTTAGTGTCGGTGCAAGATAGGTGCATGGTTTTGCGCTTAGATGTACCATAGGCTTACAAATCATTTTGGACGCACCCGATGGAACCCCTAGGTGACGTGGGTCATGTTGAATCTCGCTTCTTTCCGCTTTGGAGACAAAGTGTTGGTGTCGGTGCAAGATAGGTGCATGGTTTGCGCTTAGACGTACCATAGGCTTATAAATCGCTTTTGGACGCAATGATGGTACTACTAGGTGACGAGGCTCAAGTGGAAGCTCGTTTTGGCCTTTTCGGATATAGTGCTAATCTTGACGCAAGATAGGTGCACGGTTTGCGCCAAACGTACCATAGGCTCGGAAATTGTTTTTGGACGCACTGATGGAACTCCTAGGTGAGGTGGGTCATGTGGAATCTCATTTCTTTCCGCTTTGGAGACAAGTGTTAGTGTCGGTGCAAGATAGGTGCATGGTTTGTGCTAGATGGACCATAGGCTTACAAATCATTTTGGACGCACCGATGGAACCCCTAGGTGACGTGGGTTATGTGGAACCGCGCTTTTTCCGCTTTTGAGACATGTTGTTGGTGTCGGTGCAAGATAGGTGGATGGTTGGCGCTTAGACGTACCATAGGCTTATAAATCGCTTTTGGACGCAAATGATGGTACCACTAGGTGACGAGGCTCAAGTGGAAGCTCGTTTCGGCCTTTCGGATATGGTGCTAATCTTGACACAAGATAGGTGCACGGTTTGCGTCATACGTACCATTGGATCAGAAATCATTTTGGACGCATCCGATGGAACTCCTAGGTGACGTGGGTCATGTGGAATCTCACTTCATTCCGCTTTGGAGACAAGCAGTTAGTGTCGGTGCAAGATAGGTGCATGGTTTGCGCTTAGACGTAACATAGGCTCATAAATCGCTTTTGGACGCAATGATGGTACCACTAGGTGACGAGGCTCAAGTGGAAGCTCGTTTCGCCTTTTCGGATATGGTGCTAATCTTGACACAAGATAGGTGCACGGTTTGCGCCTAAACGCACTATTGGATCGAAATCATTTTGGACGCATCCGATGGAACCCTAGGTGACGTGGGTCATGTGGAATCTCACTTCATTCCGCTTTGGAGACATAGTGTTAGTGTCGGTGCAAGATAGGTGCATGGTTTGGCGCTTAGATGTACCATAGGCTTACAAATTGTTTTGGACGCACCGATGGAAACCCTAGGTGACGTGGGTCATGTGGAATCTCGCTTCTTTTCCGCTTGGAGACAGTGTTGGTGTCGGTGCAAGATAGGTGCATGGTTTGCGCTAGACGTATCTTAGGCTTATCAATCGTTTTGGACGCACTCGATGGTACCACTAGGTGACGAGGATCAAGTGGAAAATCATTTCGGCCTTTCGGATACAGTGCTAATCTTGAAGCAAGATAAGTGCACGGTTTGCGTCAAACGTACCATAGGCTCGAAATCATTTTGCACGCACTGATGGAACTCCTAGGTGAGGTGGGTCATGTGAAATCTCACTTCATTCCGCTTTGGAGACAGTGTTAGTGTCGGTGCAAGATAGGTGCATTGTTTGCGCTTAGATGTACCATAGGCTTACAAATCATTTTGGACGCACCCGATGGAACCCCTAGGTGACGTGGGTCATGTTGAATCTCGCTTCTTTCCGCTTTGGAGACAAAGTGTTGGTGTCGGTGCAAGATAGGTGCATGGTTTGCGCTAGACGTACCATAGGCTTATAAATCGCTTTTGGACGCAATGATGGTACTACTAGGTGACGAGGCTCAAGTGGAAGCTCGCTTCGCCTTTCAGATATAGTGCTAATCTTGACGCAAGATAGGTGCACGGTTTGCGCCAAACGTACCATAGGCTCGGAAATTGTTTTGGACGCACCGATGGACCTCCTAGTGAGGTGGGTCATGTGGAATCTCATTTCTTTCCGCTTTGGAGACAGCAGTTAGTGTCGGTGCAAGATAGGTGCATGGTTTGTGCTAGATGGACCATAGGCTTACAAATCATTTTGGACGCACCCGATGGAACCCCTAGGTCACGTGGGTTATGTGGAACGTGCGCTTCTTTCCGCTTTTTGAGTGCAGTGTTGGTGTCGGTGCAAGATAGGTGGATGGTTTGCGCTTAGACGCACCATAGGCTTATAAATCGCTTTTGGGACGCAATGATGGTACCACTAGGTGACGAGGCTCAAGTGGAAGCTCGTTTCGCATTTTTCGGATATGGTGCTAATCTTGACACAAGATGATATGAACCCGCTTAGGGTGAATCCCAATCTTCGATGAGAGAAGGTGGATAACTCGATTTGGGGATGGAGATGACGTTCACGGCCCGACTACAGCCTTCCAAGCTGCGCCTTTAGCAACCGATACACCACCTCCAATGGCTGCCGCGATCTTGTGGAGCACGATCAACCAAACCACTAGGGTAATTCCTGCAAGCAATCGAGGAACAAGCAAGAACAAGTAGAACAAGCAACTCAATTGCAAATATGGAGATGAAAACCAATCTGAACTCATAAAGTTGGGGTTTTGAATCAAGTAGAACGGATGGTCTAGTCGACACACACGCTCTACAAGGAAGTAGCAATGGCTAAACTTTCAACAAACAAAACCCAACTGTTCTTGGTGGCGGCTAAGGGGTATATGAAGGTGGAAGGACGACCACCAGGGTGTTGGGGTCGTGCTCCAACCCTAGGACGCGTCCCTAATGGACCCAACTTGATACACGGCCCATTGGACCAAACTAAGGCGACGCAGCACCTTTGAACAGAAAACCTCTCGGTAGTAATTCGGTCATTGCGGCCGCCTCAGAACAGTTATGGACATGATTCTAGATCCATGTGAAAATAGACTTCATAAGGATTCCACGAAGTACTTGAACGCCCCAATCCGAGTCCGTATACGACCGTGGTGAACATCACAAGTTGGAGCTGTCTCGAGTCCGAATCCAGCCCCAAAATGTGTTGGATTTGATCTCTTTCTTTCCTTGGACCAAAAGTGACGTGGTGTCCAGGTGGAGGACGTTGGTAATACTTGGATTTGGTCCCCAATCAATTTCATTAACATTCCATGCTTTCCATATGCAATCAAACCTTCCCTTGATCCATGTAAGTAATTCTGAAAATAAAAATATACACATTTTATGGTGAAGCACCAATTCATCAAATGCATCAATGATAAGCCTCATATAGAATGGTTGCACCTTTGGTATAGAAGTGGTTGGCATGGTCATATTTGAGCCAATGATGTCCTCATCATTCTCCCCTTCTTGACAGCAAACCGTCCTCGGTTTGACCTTTGTTGGAGGATGTGTTGTAGGTAAAAGTGAACCGTGCTCCCCTTCTTGATATTTATCCTGTTGCTTATGGGAAAAACTAGGAAAACTTTGCAAGACATCATTAGTGTTAGTGCAGCCCTCAATTTGATCAAGGTATTGTGGCCCAAAAGGATATTTCAGATTAGAGCAAATATAAACTTTATGCACCAAATATTCTCCTTTGCTGTCATATTTGCCAATTGCATGAAGTGAACAATGATTAAAACTTGGCAAACCAGAATCAAATTTAAGTTTCTCTTTTAGACAATTTAGATTACACATAATATCAAATTCAATATAACCCAAAGTATTTAAAGAGGATAGCAAATTCAGTTCATCTTGTGCACATGTAATAGGATGAAAAAGCTTATCTTCAGCACATTTGTATGGTTCCAAACCAAAAGTATCACACTTATTCGCTACTTGTGGCATAGGAGTAAAAGAATCATCAGCACACAACTCCTCTTTATCACAAGGAACAGCAAGTAATTCATTTTGTGACAAAGGAAAATCAGTAGTGGGTTCCACTATTTGTTGCTCTTCATTAGAATGCAGAGTGGACAAATTTTGGACATTATAGGTCACATCATTCTTATTCACAGATAATAGAATCTCTTTTTCAGCATTGAGAGCAAGACAAAACAATTGACCAATATGGCAATATGATTTGCTAATTAACATGGTTCGAATTTCAGAATTGAGCCCGCTCATGAACCTACTCATAACATCTTTCATGCATTCATCTAATCCACCAAACATGATGCAAATTTTAAAATCATGGTAGTATACTTTTATAGTCCTACTATCTTGCTTCAAGTTGTCTAATTTTGCAAGCAAATAATCAGCATAATATGCAGGAACGAATGCATCTCTAAAAAGAAATTTGAAGTCTTCCCAAGATTCTGGAACTTTGTTGTGCCTACAAATGTGTTTCCATTGTAGTAAAGCATATTCAATCAAAACATTAGAGGCAATACAAATCTTTTGTTTCTCGGACAGGTCATGCTCATCAAATTCATTATCTACTTTTAACTCCCAATCAATGTAAGCTTGAGGATCAAACTTACCATCATATAACGGCAAGTATTGAATGACATCCTGAATATGGGGGTCTAGTTTCAACAGCTCAAAAATCTCCATATCACCTGCCATGATTAGTAGAAAACAAGAAACACAAAAATAATATGTATCCTCCTATCAACTACTAGGATGTGTCGGTTGTAATTCTCTCAAACTCAACTTGTTAAAACAAGCCCTTACAAGTTCTTACCAAGCCAAACAGGAGGTGACGGCAACCAACAAGTCTACAACCGTGGAGCGAAGTGTATCGGTGCCACAAACAACAAAACAAACTGTCAAGTCAGTAGTCGAATATGTGGAGCTGTAGGTGGGCTGAAGCAAGGAAGTACTAGCACCACGTTAGTCACAAAAGCAAGCTGAATAATCGTTCAATGGTGGTACTGTGCTGGTCCTAGGCTAAACCATGCTAGAGACGTGAGCCTAGGCACAAAGGTAGTCACCGAAAAAGAGCAACTAGCACAGCAAACACGAAGAAAATAACAGATTCAGCCCCTTCTTTCTTCTCTCCTTCTCTTTTTTTTTTTTTTTTTTTTTTCTTGTAGAGGCCTAAATGTTTTATTTGGTACTATGACAACCCAAACAATAAGGCTATTGCACACAGCCCTTCAATTCAGATTTAACAACTCTTGTTAATACAACAGATGAGGAAATCTCTAGGAAGATTGTGGAGTGCTCAGATCGAATTTTGCTGCAAGGTCAGATCCGTTGGAAAGAAGACAACTTCAAGTTTTCAGATTGTATTTAAAAACCCAAATCCGACAACATATGGATCCGTGGTGGCAGAAACGCAGCAATGATGTATATGGTGATGGTGGATCTCGTGGTGACCAAAACGTGATAGAACTCAAAACTCTAAAGGAATAGACACTAAGACCAAAGCAACTCGACACAACCGATGCAACCGAAAACTCAACAAGCCCTAACTAAGCAGTGCTAGCAAAGGCTCAAAGGGTTTATTGGATTGTGGGTAAACTAATCTACTATATTTTTTTTGCTTTTTTTCTCGACTAGGAAAATTAAAACAGTTGAAGGATTGGAAGTCTCTCACCGATAAACCTTGCTCGATTACCAACTCGATATGAACCCGCTTAGGGTGAATCCCAATCTTCGATGAGAGAAGGTGGATAACTCGATTTGGGGATGGAGATGACGTTCACGGCCCGACTACAGCCTTCCAAGCTGCGCCTTAGCAACCGATACACCACCTCCAATGGCCGCCGCGATCTTGTGGAGCACGATCAACCAAACCACTAGGGTAATTCCTGCAAGCAATTGAGGAACAAGCAAGAACAAGTAGAACAAGCAACTCAATTGCAAATATGGAGATGAAAACCAATCTGAACTCATAAAGTTGGGGTTCTCAATCAAGTAGAACGGATGGTCTAGTCGACACACGCCGCCTACAAGGAAGTAGCAATGGCTAAACTTTCAACAAACAAAACCCAACTGTTCTTGGTGGCGGCTAAGGGGTATATGAAGGTGGAAGGACGACCACCAGGGGGTGTTGGGGTCGTGCTCCAACCCTAGGACGCGTCCCTAATGGACCCAACTTGATACACGGCCCATTGGACCAAACTAAGGCGACGCAGCACCTTTGAACAGAAAACCTCTCGGTAGTAATTCGGTCATTGCGGCCGCCTCAGAACAGTTATGGACATGATTCTAGATCCATGTGAAAATAGACTTCATAAGGATTCCATGAAGTACTTGAACGCCCCAATCCGAGTCCCAGATACGACCGTGGTGAACATCACAAGTTGGAGCTGTCTCGAGTCCGAATCCAGCCCCAAAATGTGTTGGATTTGATCTCTTTCTTTCCTTGGACCAAAAGTGACGTGGTGTCCAGGTGGAGGACGTTGGTAATACTTGGATTTGGTCCCCAATCAATTTCATTAACATTCCATGCTTTCCATATGCAATCAAACCTTCCCTTGATCCATGTAAGTAATTCTGAAAAAAAAAAATATACACATTTTATGGTGAAGCACCAATTCATCAAATGCATCAATGATAAGCCTCATATAGAATGGTTGCACCTTTGGTATAGAAGTGGTTGGCATGGTCATATTTGAGCCAATGATGTCCTCATCATTCTCCCTTTCTTGACAAGCAAACCGCCCTCGGTTTGACCTTTGTTGGAGGATGTGTTGTAGGTAAAAGTGAACCGTGCTCCCTTCTTGATATTTATCCTGTTGCTTATGGGAAAAACTAGGAAAACTTTGCAAGACATCATTAGTGTTAGTGCAGCCCTCAATTTGATCAAGGTATTGTGGCCCAAAAGGATATTTCAGATTAGAGCAAATATAAACTTTATGCACCAAATATTCTCCTTTTGTTGTCATATTTGCCAATTGCATGAAGTGAACAATGATTAAAACTTGGCAAACCAGAATCAAATTTAAGTTTCTTTTAGACAATTTAGATTACACATAATATCAAATTCAATATAACCCAAAGTATTTAAAGAGGATAGCAAATTCGGTTCATCTTGTGCACATGTAATAGGATGAAAAGCTTATCTTCAAAGACATTTGTATGGTTCCAAACCAAAAGTATCACACTTATTCGCTACTTGTGGCATAGGAGTAAAAGAATCATCAGCACACAACTCCTCTTTATCACAAGGAACAGCAAGTAATTCATTTTGTGACAAAGGAAAATCAGTAGTGGGTTCCACTATTTGTTGCTCTTCATTAGAATGCAGAGTGGACAAATTTTGGACATTATAGGTCACATCATTCTTATTCACAGATAATAGAATCTCTTTTTCAGCATTGAGAGCAAGACAAAACAATTGACCAATATGGCAATATGATTTGCTAATTAACATGGTTCGAATTTCAGAATTGAGCCCGCTCATGAACCTACTCATAACATCTTTCATGCATTCATCTAATCCACCAAACATGATGCAAATTTTAAAATCATGGTAGTATACTTTTACAGTCCTACTATCTTGCTTCAAGTTGTCTAATTTTGCAAGCAAATAATCAGCATAATATGCAGGAACGAATGCATCTCTAAAAAGAAATTTGAAGTCTTCCCAAGATTCTGGAACTTTGTTGTGCCTACAAATGTGTTTCCATTGTAGTAAAGCATATTCAATCAAAACATTAGAGGCAATACAAATCTTTTGTTTCTCGGACAGGTCATGCTCATCAAATTCATTATCTACTTTTAACTCCCAATCAATGTAAGCTTGAGGATCAAACTTACCATCATATAACGGCAAGTATTGAATGACATCCTGAATATGGGGGTCTAGTTTCAACAGCTCAAAAATCTCCATATCACCTGCCATGATTAGTAGAAAACAAGAAACACAAAAATAATATGTATCCTCCTATCAACTACTAGGATGTGTCGGTTGTAATTCTCTCAAACTCAACTTGTTAAAACAAGCCCTTACAAGTTCTTACCAAGCCAAACAGGAGGTGACGGCAACCAACAAGTCTACAACCGTGGAGCGAAGTGTATCGGTGCCACAGCAACAAAACAAACTATCAAGCTGTAGTCGAATATGTGGAGCTGTAGGTGGGCTGAAGCAAGGAAGTACTAGCACCACGTTAGTCACAAAAGCAAGCTGAATAATCGTTCAATGGTGGTACTGTGCTGGTCCTAGGCTAAACCATGCTAGAGACGTGAGCCTAGGCACAAAGGTAGTCACTGAAAAAGAGCAACTAGCACAGCACGAAGAAAATAACAGATTCAGCCCCTTCTTTCTTCTCCTTCTCTTGTTTTTTTTCCTTTTTTTCTTCTTTTTCTTGTAGAGGCCTAAATGTTTTATTTGGTACTATGACAACCCAAACAATAAGGCTATTGCACACAGCCCCTTCGAATTCAGATTTAACAACTCTTGTTAATACAACAGATGAGGAAATCTCTAGGAAGATTGTGGAGTGCTCAGATCGAATTTTGCTGCAAGGTCAGATCCGTTGGAAAGAAGACAACTTCAAGTTTTCAGATTGTATTTAAACACCCAAATCCGACAACATATGGATCCGTGGTGGCAGAAACGCAGCAATGATGTATATGGTGATGGTGGATCTCGTGGTGACCAAAACGTGATAGAACTCAAAACTCTAAAGGAATAGACACTAAGACCAGCAACTCGACACAACCGATGCAACCGAAAACTCAACAAGCCCTAACTAAGCAGTGCTAGCAAAGGCTCAAAGGGTTTATTGGATTGTGGGTAAACTAATCTACTATATTTTTTTTTGGCTTTTTCTGGACTAGGAAAATTAAAACAGTGAAGGATTGGAAGTCTCTCACCGATAAACCTTGCTCTGATTACCAACTGATATGAACCCGCTAGGGTGAATCCCAATCTTTCGATGAGAGAAGGTGGATAACTCGATTTGGGGATGGAGATGACGTTCACGGCCCGACTACAGCCTTCCAAGCTGCGCCTTAGCAACCGATACACCACCTCCAATGGCCGTCGCGATCTTGTGGAGCACGATCAACCAAACCACTAGGGTAATTCCTGCAAGCAATCGAGGAACAAGCAAGAACAAGTAGAACAAGCAACTCAATTGCAAATATGGAGATGAAAAACCAATCTGAACTCATAAAGTTGGGGTTCTGAATCAAGTAGAACGGATGGTCTAGTCGACACACGCGTCTACAAGGAAGTAGCAATGGCTAAACTTTCAACAAACAAAACCCAACTGTTCTTGGTGGCGGCTAAGGGGTATATGAAGGTGGAAGGACGACCACCAGGGTGTTGGGGTCGTGCTCCAACCCTAGGACGCGTCCCTAATGGACCCAACTTGATACACGGCCCATTGGACCAAACTAAGGCGACGCAGCACCTTTGAACAGAAAACCTCTCGGTAGTAATTCAGTCATTGCGGCCGCCTCAGAACAGTTATGGACATTATTCTAGATCCATGTGAAAATAGACTTCATAAGGATTCCACGAAGTACTTGAACGCCCCAATCCGAGTCCGTATACGACCGTGGTGAACATCACAAGTTGGAGCTGTCCTGGAGTCCGAATCCAGCCCCAAAATGTGTTGGATTTGATCTCTTTCTTTCCTTGGACCAAAAGTGACGTGGTGTCCAGGTGGAGGACGTTGGTAATACTTGGATTTGGTCCCCAATCAATTTCATTAACATTCCATGCTTTCCATATGCAATCAAACCTTCCCTTGATCCATGTAAGTAATTCTGAAAATAAAAATATACACATTTTATGGTGAAGCACCAATTCATCAAATGCATCAATGATAAGCCTCATATAGAATGGTTGCACCTTTGGTATAGAAGTGGTTGGCATGGTCATATTTGAGCCAATGATGTCCTCATCACAAGATAGGTGCACGGTTTGCGTCATACGTACCATTGGATCAGAAATCATTTTGGACGCATCCGATGGAACTCCTAGGTGACGTGGGTCATGTGGAATCTCACTTCATTCCGTTTGGAGACAGTGTTAGTGTCGGTGCAAGATAGGTGCATGGTTTGCGCTAGACGTAACATAGGCTCATAAATCGTTTTGGACGCAGTCGATGGTACCACTAGGTGACGAGGCTCAAGTGGAAGCTCGTTTCGGCCTTTCGGATATGGTGCTAATCTTGACACAAGATAGGTGCACGGTTTGCGTCAAACGTACCATTGGATCAGAAATCATTTTGGACGCATCCGATGGAACTCCTAGGTGACGTGGGTCATGTGGAATCTCACTTCATTCCGTTTGGAGACAATGTTAGTGTCGGTGCAAGATAGGTGCATGGTTTGCGCTAGATGTACCATAGGCTTACAAATTGTTTTGGACGCACCCGATGGAACCCCTAGGTGACGTGGGTCATGTGGAATCTCGCTTCTTTCCGTTTGGAGACAGTGTTGGTGTCGGTGCAAGATAGGTGCATGGTTTGCGCTAGACGTACCTTAGGCTTATCAATCGTTTTGGACGCACTCGATGGTACCACTAGGTGACGAGGATCAAGTGGAAAATCATTTCGGCCTTTCGGATATAGTGCTAATCTTGAAGCAAGATAGGTGCACGGTTTGCGCCAAACGTACCATAGGCTCGGAAATCATTTTGCACGCACCTGATGGAACTCCTAGGTGAGGTGGGTCATGTGGAATCTCACTTCATTCCGCTTTGGAGACAAAGTGTTAGTGTCGGTGCAAGATAGGTGCATGGTTTGCGCTTAGATGTACCATAGGCTTACAAATCATTTTGGACGCACACCGATGGAACCCCTAGGTGACGTGGGTCATGTTGAATCTCGCTTCTTTCCGTTTGGAGACAAGTGTTGGTGTCGGTGCAAGATAGGTGCATGGTTTGGCGCTTAGACGTACCATAGGCTTATAAATCGTTTTTGGACGCAATGATGGTACTACTAGGTGACGAGGCTCAAGTGGAAGCTCGTTTCGCTTTTTCAGATATAGTGCTAATCTTGACGCAAGATAGGTGCACGGTTTGCGTCAAACGTACCATAGGCTCGGAAATTGTTTCGGACGCACCTGATGGAACTCCTAGGTGAGGTGGGTCATGTGGAATCTCATTTCTTTCCGTTTGGAGACAGTGTTAGTGTCGGTGCAAGATAGGTGCATGGTTTGTGCTAGATGGACCATAGGCTTACAAATCATTTTGGACGCACCCGATGGAACCCCTAGGTGACGTGGGTCATGTGGAATCTCGCTTCTTTCCGTTTGGAGACAGTGTTGGTGTCGGTGCAAGATAGGTGGATGGTTTGCGCTAGACGTACCATAGGCTTATAAATCGTTTTGGACGCAGTCGATGGTACCACTAGGTGACGAGGCTCAAGTGGAAGCTCGTTTCGGCCTTTCGGATATGGTGCTAATCTTGACACAAGATAGGTGTGCGGGTTTGCGCCATAACGTACCATTGGATCAGAAATCATTTTGGACGCATCCGATGGAACTCCTAGGTGACGTGGGTCATGTGGAATCTCACTTCATTCCGTTTGGAGACAGTGTTAGTGTCGGTGCAAGATAGGTGCATGGTTTGCGCTAGATGTACCATAGGCTTACAAATTGTTTTGGACGCACCCGATGGAACCCCTAGGTGACGTGGGTCATGTGGAATCTCACTACATTCCATTTGGAGACAGTGTTAGTGTCGGTGCAAGATAGGTGCATGGTTTGCGCTAGATGTACCATAGGCTTACAAATAATTTTGGACGCACTCGATGGAACCCCTAGGTGACGTGGGTTCATGTGGAACCGTGCTTTTTTCCTTTTGGAGACAGTGTTGGTGTCGGTGCAAGATAGGTGGATGGTTTGTGCTAGACGCACCATAGGCTTATAAATCATTTTGGACGCAATGATGGTACCACTAGGTGACGAGGCTCAAGTGGAAGCTCGTTTCGGCCTTTTGGATATGGTGCTAATCTTGACACAAGATAGGTGCACGGTTTGCGACAAACGTACCATTGGATCATAAATCATTTTGGACGCACCCGATGGAACCCCTAGGTGACGTGGGTCATGTGGAATCTCGCTTCTTTCCGTTTGGAGACAGTGTTGGTGTTTGTGCAAGATAGGTGCATGGTTTGGCGCTAGACGCATACCATAGGCTTATAAATCGCTTTGGACGCACTCGATGGTACCACTAGGTGACGAGGATCAAGTGGAAAATCATTTCGCCCTTCGGATACAAAGTGCTAATCTTGAAGCAAGATAGGTGCACGGTTTGCGCTAGACGTACCATAGGCTTATAAATTGTTTTGGACGCACTCGATGGTACCACTAGGTGATGAGGTTCAAGTGGAATCTCGTTTCGGCCTTTTGGATATAGTGCTAATCTTGACGCAAGATAGGTGCACGGTTTGTGTCAAACGTACAATAGACTCGGAAATCATTTTGGACGCACCTGATGGAACTCCTAGGTGATCGTGGGTCATGTGGAATCTCACTTCTTTCCGCTTTGGAGACACAGTGTTAATGTCGGTGCAAGATAGGTGCATGGTTTGCGCTAGACGTACCATAGGCTCATAAATCGTTTTGGACGCAGTCGATGGTACCACTAGGTGACAAGGCTCAAGTGGAAGCTCGTTTTGGCCTTTCGGATATGGTGCTAATCTTGACACAAGATAGGTGCACGGTTTGCGTCAAACGTACCATTGGATCAGAAATCATTTTGGACGCACCGATGGAACCCTAGGTGACGTGGGTCATGTGGAATGTCACTTCATTCCATTTGGAGACAAAGTGTTAGTGTCGGTGCAAGATAGGTGCATGGTTTGCGCTTAGATGTACCATAGGCTTACAAATCATTTTGGACGCACCCGATGGAACCCCTAGGTGACGTGGGTTATGTGGAACTCGCTGCTTTCCTATTTTGAGACAGTGTTGGTGTCGGTGCAAGATAGGTGGATGGTTTGCGCTTAGACGTACTATAGGCTTATAAATCGCTTTTGGACGCAATGATGGTACCACTAGGTGACGAGGCTCAAGTGGAAGCTCGTTTCGGCCTTTCGGATATGGTGCTAATCTTGACACAAGATAGGTGCACGGTTTGCGTCAAACGTACCATTGGATCAGAAATCATTTTGGACGCATCCGATGGAACCCTAGGTGACGTGGGTCATGTGGAATCTCACTTCATTCCGCTTTGGAGACAAGTGTTAGTGTCGGTGCAAGATAGGTGCATGGTTTGGCGCTTAGATGTACCATAGGCTTACAAATTGTTTTGGACGCACCCGATGGAACCCCTAGGTGACGTGGGTCATGTGGAATCTCGCTTTTTCCGCTTTGGAGACAAAGTGTTGGTGTCGGTGCAAGATAGGTGCATGGGTTTGCGCTTAGACGTATCATAGGCTTATAAATCGCTTTTGGACGCACTCGATGGTACCACTAGGTGACGAGGCTCAAGTGGAAGCTCATTTCGGCCTTTCGGATATGGTGCTAATCTTGAAGCAAGATAGGTGCACGGTTTGCGTCAAACGTACCATAGGATCAGAAATCATTTTGGACGCACCTGATGGAACTCCTAGGTGACGTGGGTCATGTGGAATCTCACTTCTTTCCGCTTTGGAGACAGTGTTAGTGTCGGTGCAAGATAGGTGCATGGTTTGCGCTTAGACGTACCATAGGCTCATAAATCGCTTTTGGACGCATGATCGATGGTACCACTAGGTGACAAGGCTCAAGTGGAAGCTCGCTTTCGCCTTTCGGATATGGTGCTAATCTTGACACAAGATAGGTGCATGGTTTGGCGCTTAGACGCACCATAAGCTTATAAATCGTTTTGGACGCACTCGATGGTACCACTAGGTGATGAGGTTCAAGTGGAAGCTCGTTTCGGTCTTTCGGATATAGTGCTAATCTTGACGCAAGATAGGTGCACGGTTTGCGTCAAACGTACCATAGACTCGGAAATCATTTTGGACGCACCCGATGGAAACCCTAGGTGGTGGGTCATGTGGAATCTCACTTTTCCGCTTTGAGAGACAGTGTTAATGTCGGTGCAAGATAGGTGCATGGTTTGCGCTTAGACGTACCATAGGCTTATAAATCGCTTTTGGACACAATCGATGGTACCACTAGGTGACAAGGCTCAAGTGGAAGCTCATTTTTCGGCCTTTCGGATATGGTGCTAATCTTGACACAAGATAGGTGCACGGTTTGCGTCAAACGTACCATTGGATCAGAAATCATTTTGGACGCACCCGATGGAACTCCTAGGTGACGTGGGTCATGTGGAATCTCACTTCACATTCCATTTGGAGACAAAGTGTTAGTGTCGGTGCAAGATAGGTGCATGGTTTGCGCTTAGATGTACCATAGGCTTACAAATCATTTGGACGGACGATGGAACCCCTAGGTGACGTGGGTCATGTGGAATCTCGCTTTTTTCCGCTTGGAGAGACAGTGTTGGTGTCGGTGCAAGATAGGTGCATGGTTTGCGCTTAGACGTATCATAGGCTTATAAATCATTTTGGACGCAATGATGGTACCACTAGGTGACGAGGCTCAAGTGGAAGCTCGCTTTTTCGCCTTTTCGGATATGGTGTTAATCTTGACACAAGATAGGTGCATGGTTTGCGCCAAACGCACCATTGGTTCAGAAATCATTTTGGACGCACCCGATGGAACTCCTAGGTGACGTGGGTCATGTGGAATCTCACTTCATTCCATTTTGAGAGAAAGTGTTAGTGTCGGTGCAAGATAGGTGCATGGTTTGCGCTAGATGTACCATAGGCTTACAAATCATTTTGGACGCACCGATGGAACCCCTAGGTGACGTGGGTCATGTGGAAATCTCGCTTTTTCCGCTTTGGAGACAAAGTGTTGGTGTCGGTGCAAGATAAGTGGATGGTTTGCGCTTAGACGTACCATAGGCTTATAAATCATTTTGGACGCAGTCGATGGTACCACTAGGTGACGAGGCTCAAGTGGAAGCTTGTTTTCGCCTTTCGGATATGGTGCTAATCTTGACACAAGATAGGTGCACGGTTTGCGCCAAACGCACCATTGATCAGAAATCATTTTGGACGCACCGATGGAAGTCCTAGGTGACGTGGGTCATGTGGAATCTCACTTCATTCCTTTGGAGACAAAGTGTTAGTGTCGGTGCAAGATAGGTGCATGGTTTTCGCGCTTAGATGTACCATAGGCTTACAAATCTTTTTGGACGCACCGATGGAACCCCTAGGTGACGTGGGTCATGTTGAATCTCGCTTCTTTTCCGCTTTGGAGATAGTGTTGGTGTCGGTGCAAGATAGGTGCATGGTTTGCGCTAGACGTACCATAGGCTTATAAATCATTTTGGACGCAGTCGATGGTACTACTAGGTGACGAGGCTCAAGTGGAAGCTCGTTTCGGCCTTTCGGATATAGTGCTAATCTTGATGCAAGATAGGTGCACGGTTTTGCGCCAAACGTACCATAGGCTCGGAAATCATTTTGGACGCACCGATGGAACTCCTAGGTGAGGTGGGTCATGTGGAATCTCACTTCATTCCATTTGGAGAGAAAGTGTTGTGTGTCGGTGCAAGATAGGTGCATGGTTTGCGCTTAGATGTACCATAGGCTTACAAATCATTTTGGACGCACCGATGGAACCCCTAGGTGACGTGGGTCATGTGGAATCTCGCTTTTTCCGCTTTGGAGACAAGTGTTGGTGTCGGTGCAAGATAGGTGCATGGTTTGGCGCTTAGACGCATTCATAGGCTTATAAATCATTTTGGACGCAATGATGGTACCACTAGGTGACGAGGCTCAAGTGGAAGCTCGTTTCGCTTTTTCGGATATGGTGCTAATCTTGACACAAGATAGGTGCACGGGTTTGCGCCAAACGTACCATAGGATCAGAAATCATTTTGGACGCACCGATGGAAACCCTAGGTGACGTGGGTCATGTGGAATCTCACTTCATTCCGCTTTGGAGAGAAGTGTTAGTGTCGGTGCAAGATAGGTGCATGGTTTGCGCTTAGATGTACCATAGGCTTACAAATCATTTTGGACGCACCCGATGGAACCCCTAGGTGACGTGGGTCATGTTGAATCTCGCTTTTTCCGCTTTTGGAGACAGTGTTGGTGTCGGTGCAAGATAGGTGCATGGTTTGCGCTTAGACGTACCATAGGCTTATAAATCATTTTGGACGCAATGATGGTACTACTAGGTGACGAGGCTCAAGTGGAAGCTCGCTTTTCGCCTTTCGGATATAGTGCTAATCTTGATGCAAGATAGGTGCACGGTTTGCGCCAAACGCACCATAGGCTCGGAAATCATTTTGGACGCACTGATGGAACCCTAGGTGAGGTGGGTCATGTGGAATCTCACTTCATTCCATTTGGAGACAAAGTGTTAGTGTCGGTGCAAGATAGGTGCATGGTTTGCGCTTAGATGTACCATAGGCTTACAAATCATTTTGGACGCACTGATGGAACCCCTAGGTGACGTGGGTCATGTGGAATCTCGCTTCTTTCCGTTTGGAGACAGTGTTGGTGTCGGTGCAAGATAGGTGCATGGTTTGCGCTAGACGTACCATAGGCTTATAAATCATTTTGGACGCAGTCGATGGTACCACTAGGTGACGAGGCTCAAGTGGAAGCTCGTTTCGGCCTTTCGGATATGGTGCTAATCTTGACACAAGATAGGTGCACGGTTT
Organism: Miscanthus lutarioriparius; assembly: GCA_904845875.1. Classification (NCBI taxonomy): domain Eukaryota; kingdom Viridiplantae; phylum Streptophyta; class Magnoliopsida; order Poales; family Poaceae; genus Miscanthus; species Miscanthus lutarioriparius. The sequence goes on from CAJGYO010000243.1 coordinate 115,967, forward strand.
GCGTCAAACGTACCATTGGATCAGAAATCATTTTGGACGCACCGATGGAACCCTAGGTGACGTGGGTCATGTGGAATCTCACTTCATTCCGCTTTGGAGACAAGTGTTAGTGTCGGTGCAAGATAGGTGCATGGTTTGCGCTAGATGTACCATAGGCTTACAAATCATTTTGGACGCACCGATGGAACCCCTAGGTGACGTGGGTCATGTGGAATCTCGCTTTTTCCGCTTTGGAGACAGTGTTGGTGTCGGTGCAAGATAGGTGCATGGTTTGCGCTAGACGTACCATAGGCTTATAAATCATTTTGGACGCAGTCGATGGTACCACTAGGTGACGAGGCTCAAGTGGAAGCTCGTTTCGGCCTTTCGGATATGGTGCTAATCTTGACACAAGATAGGTGCACGGTTTGCGTCAAACGTACCATTGGATCAGAAATCATTTTGGACGCACCCGATGGAACTCCTAGGTGACGTGGGTCATGTGGAATCTCACTTCATTCCGCTTTGGAGACAAAGTGTTAGTGTCGGTGCAAGATAGGTGCATGGTTTGCGCTTAGACGCACCATAGGCTCATAAATCGCTTTTGGACGCACAATGATGGTACCACTAGGTGACGAGGCTCAAGTGGAAGCTCGCTTTTCGCCTTTTCGGATATGGTGCTAATCTTGACACAAGATAGGTGCATGGTTTGCGCCAAACGCACCATTGGATCAGAAATCATTTTGGACGCATCCGATGGAACTCCTAGGTGACGGGTCATGTGGAATCTCACTTCATTCCGCTTTGGATAAGGTGTTAGTGTCGGTGCAAGATAGGTGCATGGTTTGCGCTAGATGTACCATAGGCTTACAAATCATTTTGGACACACCCGATGGAACCCCTAGGTGACGTGGGTCATGTGGAATCTCGCTTCTTTCCGTTTGGAGATAGTGTTGGTGTCGGTGCAAGATAGGTGCATGGTTTGCGCTAGACGTACCATAGGCTTATAAATCGCTTTTGGACGCACTCGATGGTACCACTAGGTGACGAGGATCAAGTGGAAGCTCGTTTCGCCTTTCGGATATGGTGCTAATCTTGAAGCAAGATAGGTGCATGGGTTTGGCGCTTAGACGTACCATAGGCTTATAAATCATTTTGGACGCACTCGATGGTACCACTAGGTGATGAGGTCATGTGGAATCTCTTTTGGCCTTTTGGAGATATAGTGCTAATCTCGACGCAAGATAGGTGCATGGTTTGTGCCAAACGTACCATAGGCTCGAAATCATTTTGGACGCACCTGATGGAACCCTAGGTGACGTGGGTCATGTGGAATCTCGCTTTTTTCCGCTTGGAGACAGTGTTAATGTCGGTGCAAGATAGGTGCATGGTTTGCGCTTAGACGTACCATAGGCTCATAAATCGCTTTTGGACGCAATGATGGTACCACTAGGTGACAAGGCTCAAGTGGAAGCTCGCTTTCGCCTTTCGGATATGGTGCTAATCTTGACACAAGATAGGTGCACGGTTTGCGTCAAACGTACCATTGGATCAGAAATCATTTTGGACGCACCCGATGGAACTCCTAGGTGACGTGGGTCATGTGGAATCTCACTTCATTCCATTTGGAGACAGTGTTAGTGTCGGTGCAAGATAGGTGCATGGTTTGGCGCTTAGATGTACCATAGGCTTACAAATCATTTTGGACGCACCGATGGAACCCCTAGGTGACGTGGGTCATGTGGAATCTCGCTTTTTTTCGCTTTGGAGACAAGTGTTGGTGTCGGTGCAAGATAGGTGGATGGTTTGCGCTTAGACGCACCATAGGCTTATAAATCATTTTGGACGCAATGATGGTACCACTAGGTGACGAGGCTCAAGTGGAAGCTCGTTTCGGCCTTTCGGATATGGTGCTAATCTTGACACAAGATAGGTGCACGGTTTGCGTCAAACGTACCATTGGATCAGAAATCATTTTGGACGCATCCGATGGAACTCCTAGGGTGACGTGGGTCATGTGGAATCTCACTTCATTCCGATTTGGAGACAGTGTTAGTGTCGGTGCAAGATAGGTGCATGGTTTGCGCTAGATGTACCATAGGCTTACAAATCATTTTGGACGCACCCGATGGAACCCCTAGGTGACGTGGGGTCATGTGGAACTCGTGCTTTTTTCCGCTTTTGGAGACAAGTGTTGGTGTCGGTGCAAGATAGGTGCATGGTTTGCGCTAGACGTACCATAGGCTTATAAATCATTTTGGACGCAGTCGATGGTACCACTAGGTGACGAGGCTCAAGTGGAAGCTCGTTTCGGCCTTTCGGATATGGTGCTAATCTTGACACAAGATAGGTGCACGGTTTGCGTCAAACGTACCATTGGATCAGAAATCATTTTGGACGCATCCGATGGAACTCCTAGGTGACGTGGGTCATGTGGAATCTCACTTCATTCCGCTTGGAGACAAGTGTTAGTGTCGGTGCAAGATAGGTGCATGGTTTGCGCTTAGATGTACCATAGGCTTACAAATCATTTTGGACGCACTGATGGAACCCCTAGGTGACGTGGGTCAATGTGGAATCTCGCTTTTTCCGCTTTGGAGACAAGTGTTGGTGTCGGTGCAAGATAGGTGCATGGTTTGCGCTTAGACATACCATAGGCTTATAAATCATTTTGGACGCATTCGATGGTACCACTAGGTGACGAGGATCAAGTGGAAAATCTCATTTCATTCCCTTTCGGATATAGTGCTAATCTTGAAGCAAGATAGGTGCACGGGTTTGCGCTAGACGTACCATAGGCTCGGAAATCATTTTGACGCACTGATGGAACTCCCTAGGTGAGGTGGGTCATGTGGAATCTCACTTCATTCCGCTTTGGAGATAGTGTTAGTGTCGGTGCAAGATAGGTGCATGGTTTGCGCTTAGATGTACCATAGGCTTACAAATCATTTTGGACGCACCCGATGGAACCCCTAGGTGACGTGGGTCATGTTGAATCTCGCTTTTTTCCGCTTTGGATCAGTGTTAGTGTCTTGTGCAAGATAGGTGCATGGTTTGTGCTAGACGTACCATAGGCTTACAAATCATTTTGGACGCACCTGATGGAACCCCTAGGTGACGTGGGTCGGTTTATGTGGAACTCACAAATCATTTTGGACGCTTTTTCCGCTTGGGAGAGTGAAAGTTGGTGTCGGTGCAAGATAGGTGCATGGTTTGGCGCTTAGACGTACCATAGGCTTATAAATCATTTTGGACGCACTCGATGGTACCACTAGGTGACGAGGCTCAAGTGGAAGCTCGTTTCGCCTTTCGGATATGGTGCTAATCTTGACACAAGATAGGTGCACGGTTTGCGCCAAACGTACCATTGGATCAGAAATCATTTTGGACGCATCCGATGGAACCCCTAGGTGACGTGGGTCATGTGGAATCTCACTTCATTCCGCTTTGGAGACAGTGTTAGTGTCGGTGCAAGATAGGTGCATGGTTTGGCGCTTAGATGTACCATAGGCTTACAAATTGTTTTGGACGCACCCGATGGAAACCCTAGGTGACGTGGGTCATGTGGAATCTCGCTTTTCCGCTTTGGAGACAAAGTGTTGGTGTCGGTGCAAGATAGGTGCATGGTTTGCGCTAGAGACGTATCATAGGCTTATAAATCTTTTTGGACGCACTCGATGGTACCACTAGGTGACGAGGATCAAGTGGAAGCTCGCTTTTTTCCCTTTGGATATAGTGCTAATCTTGAAGCAAGATAGGTGCACGGTTTGCGCTAGACGTACCATAGGCTTATAAATTGTTTTTGGACGCACTCGATGGTACCACTCGGTGATGAGGTTCAAGTGGAATCTCGTTTCGGCCTTTTGGATATAGTGCTAATGTTGACGCAAGATAGGTGCACGGTTTGTGTCAAACGTACCATAGGCTCGGAAATCATTTTGGACACACCGATGGAACCCTAGGTGATGTGGGTCATGTGGAATCTCACTTCTTTCCGCTTTGGAGACAGTGTTAATGTCGGTGCAAGATAGGTGCATGGTTTGGCGCTTAGACGCACCATAGGCTTATAAATCATTTTGACGCAAATGATGGTACCACTAGGTGACGAGGCTCAAGTGGAAGCTCGCTTTTGGCCTTTCGGATATGGTGCTAATCTTGACACAAGATAGGTGCATGGTTTGCGTCAAACGTACCATTGGATCAGAAATCATTTTGGACGCACCCGATGGAACTCCTAGGTGACGTGGGTCATGTGGAATCTCACTTCATTCCATTTGGAGACAGTGTTAGTGTCGGTGCAAGATAGGTGCATGGTTTGGCGCTTAGATGTACCATAGGCTTACAAATCATTTTGGACGCACCGATGGAACCCCTAGGTGACGTGGGTCATGTTGAATCTCGCTTTTTCCGCTTTGGAGACAGGTGTTGGTGTCGGTGCAAGATAGGTGCATGGTTTTGCGCTTAGACGTATCTATAGGCTTATAAATCATTTTGGACGCAATGATGGTACCACTAGGTGACGAGGCTCAAGTGGAAGCTCGTTTCGGCCTTTTGGATATAGTGCTAATCTTGAAGCAAGATAGGTGCACGGTTTGCGCTAGACGTACCATAGGCTTATAAATCATTTTGGACGCACCGATGGAACCACTAGGTGATGTGGGTCATGTGGAATCTCACTTCATTCTTTTGGATATAGTGCTAATGTTGACGCAAGATAGGTGCATGGTTTGCGCTCAGACGTACCATAGGCTTATAAATCATTTTGGACGCACCGATGGAACCCTAGGTGACGTGGGTCATGTGGAATCTCACTTCTTTCCGCTTTTGGAGACAGTGTTGTTAATGTCGGTGCAAGATAGGTGCATGGTTTGCGCTAGACGCACCATAGGCTCATATAAATCATTTTGGACGCACTCGATGGTACCACTAGGTGACGAGGCTCTCATGTGGAAGCTCGCTTTTCGCCTTTCGGATATAGTGCTAATCTTGATGCAAGATAGGTGCACGGTTTGCGCCAAACGTACCATAGGCTTAGAAATCATTTTGGACGCACCGATGGAACCCTAGGTGAGGTGGGTCATGTGGAATCTCACTTCATTCCGCTTTGGAGAGACAGTGTTAGTGTCGGTGCAAGATAGGTGCATGGTTTGCGCTTAGATGTACCATAGGCTTATAAATCATTTTGGACGCATTTGATGGAACCTCTAGGTGACGTGGGTCATGTTGAATCTCGCTTCTTTTCGCTTTGGAGATATGGTGGTGTCGGTGCAAGATAGGTGCATGGTTTGGCGCTAGATGTACCATAGGCTTATATAAATCATTTTGGACGCACCCGATGGAACCCTAGGTGACGTGGGTCATGTGGAATCTCGCTTCATTCCTTTGGAGACAGTTAGTGTTAGTGTCGGTGCAAGATAGGTGCATGGTTTGGCGCTTAGATGTACCATAGGCTTACAAATCTTTTTTGGACGCACCCGATGGAACCCCTAGGTGACGTGGGTCATGTTGAATCTCGCTTCTTTCCGCTTTGGAGACAAGTGTTGGTGTCGGTGCAAGATAGGTGCATGGTTTGGCGCTTAGACGTACCATAGGCTTATAAATCATTTTGGACGCAATCGATGGTACCACTAGGTGACGAGGCTCAAGTGGAAGCTCGCTTCGCCTTTCGGATATAGTGCTAATCTTGATGCAAGATAGGTGCACGGGTTTGCGCCAAACGTACCATAGGCTCGGAAATCATTTTGGACGCACCTGATGGAACTCCTAGGTGAGGTGGGTCATGTGGAATCTCACTTCATTCCGCTTTGGAGACAAGTGTTAGTGTCGGTGCAAGATAGGTGCATGGTTTGCATCAGATGTACCATAGGCTGGCTAAATCATTTTGGACGAATTTCACCGATGGAACCCCTAGGTGAGGTGGGGTCATGTGGAAGCTCGAGCTTTTCCATTTTGACGAGATAGTGCTTGTGATGATTTGCAAGATAGATGCATGGTTTGCGCCAGAACGCACCATAGGCTTATAAATCATTTTGGACGCACTCGATGGAACTCCCTAGGTGACGAGGGTCAAGTGGAAGCTCGCTTCTTCATTCCGCTTTGGATATAGTGTTAATCTTGGTGCAAGATAGGTGCATGGTTTATGTAGACGTACCATAGGCTTAGAAATCATTTTGGACGCACCGATGGAACCCCTAGGTGACGTGGGTCATGTGAATCTGCACCTTTCCGCTTGGAGACAAAGTGTTAGTGGGGTGCAAGATAGGTGCATGGGTTTGCGCTTAGACGTACCATAGGCTTATAAATCATTTTGGACGCACCTGATGGAACCCTAGGTGACGAGGGTCATGTGGAAGCTCGCTTTTTCCGCTTGGGAGACAGTGTTGGTGTTGGTTGTGCAAGATAGGTGTGCATGGTTTGACGCTTAGACGTACCATAGGCTTTGAAGATCCGATGGAACCCCAGGTGTTGCTCACCTGTGGAATCTCTTCTTTTGCTTTGGATAAATCGATTGCAAGAAGATAGGTGCATGGTTTGCGCTAGACGATACATAGGTTGATCTCATTTTGGACGCACTCGATGGAACCACTAGGTGACGAGGTCAAGTGGAAGCTCGTTTCGCTTTTTGGGGATGGTGGTGCAAGATAGGTGCATGGTTTGGCGCCAAACGTACTCATAGGCTCAGAAATCATTTTGGACGCACCGGATGGAACTCCTAGGTGACGTGGGTCATGTGGAATCTCACTTCATTCCGCTTTGGAGACAGTACTAGTGTCGGTGCAAGATAGGTGCATGGTTTGCGCTTAGATGTACCATAGGCTTACAAATCATTTTGGACGCACCCGATGGAACCCCTAGGTGACGTGGGTCATGTTGAATCTCGCTTCTTTCCGTTTGGAGACAGTGTTGGTGTCGGTGCAAGATAGGTGCATGGTTTGCGCTAGACGTACCATAGGCTTATAAATCATTTTGGACGCAGTGATGGTACCACTAGGTGACGAGGCTCAAGTGGAAGCTCGTTTCGGCCTTTCGGATATAGTGCTAATCTTGACGCAAGATAGGTGCACGGTTTGCGTCAAACGTACCATAGGCTCGGAAATCATTTTGGACGCACCCGATGGAACTCCTAGGTGAGGTGGGTCATGTGGAATCTCATTTCTTTCCGTTTGGAGACAGTGTTAATGTCGGTGCAAGATAGGTGCATGGTTTGCGCTAGACGTACCATAGGCTCATAAATCGTTTTGGACGCACTCGATGGTACCACTAGGTGACGAGGCTCAAGTGGAAGCTCGTTTCGGCCTTTCGGATATGGTGCTAATCTTGACACAAGATAGGTGCACGGTTTGCGACAAACGTACCATTGGATCAGAAATCATTTTGGACGCACCCGATGGAACTCCTAGGTGACGTGGGTCATGTGGAATCTCACTTCATTCCGTTTGGAGACAGTGTTAGTGTCGGTGCAAGATAGGTGCATGGTTTGTGCTAGATGTACCATAGGCTTACAAATCATTTTGGACGCACCCGATGGAACCCCTAGGTGACGTGGGTCATGTGGAATCTCGCTTCTTTCCGTTTGGAGACAGTGTTGGTGTCGGTGCAAGATAGGTGGATGGTTTGGCGCTTAGACGCACCATAGGCTTATAAATCATTTTGGACGCAATGATGGTACCACTAGGTGACGAGGCTCAAGTGGAAGCTCGCTTTCGCTTTTCGGATATGGTGCTAATCTTGACACAAGATAGGTGCACGGTTTGCGCCAAACGTACCATTGGATCAGAAATCATTTTGGACGATCCGATGGAACTCCTAGGTGACGTGGGTCATGTGGAATCTCACTTCATTCCGCTTTGGAGACAAGTGTTAGTGTCGGTGCAAGATAGGTGCATGGTTTGGCGCTTAGATGTACCATAGGCTTACAAATGTTTTGGACGCACCGATGGAACCCCTAGGTGACGTGGGTCATGTGGAATCTCGCTTCTTTCCGCTTTGGAGACAAGTGTTGGTGTCGGTGCAAGATAGGTGCATGGTTTGGCGCTTAGACGTACCATAGGCTTATAAATCGCTTTTGGACGCAACTCGATGGTACCACTAGGTGACGAGGATCAAGTGGAAGCTCGCTTTTCGCCTTTCGGATATAGTGCTAATCTTGAAGCAAGATAGGTGCACGGTTTGGCGCTAGACGCACCATAGGCTTATAAATCATTTTGGACGCACTCGATGGTACCACCTAGGTGATGAGGGTCAAGTGGAAGCTCGCTTCGCCTTCGGATATAGTGCTAATCTTGACGCAAGATAGGTGCATGGTTTGTGCCAAACGTACCATAGGCTCGTAAATCATTTTGGACGCACCGATGGAACCCCTAGGTGACGTGGGTCATGTGGAATCTCGCTTCTTTCCGCTTTGGAGACAGTCTTAATGTCGGTGCAAGATAGGTGCATGGTTTGCGCTAGACGTACCATAGGCTCATAAATCGTTTTGGACGCAGTCGATGGTACCACTAGGTGACAAGGCTCAAGTGGAAGCTCGCTTTTCGCCTTTCGGATATGGTGCTAATCTTGACACAAGATAGGTGCACGGGTTTGCGCCAAACGTACTATAGGATCAGAAATCATTTTGGACGCACCCGATGGAACTCCTAGGTGACGTGGGTCATGTGGAATCTCACTTCATTCCATTTGGAGACAAGTGTTAGTGTCGGTGCAAGATAGGTGCATGGTTTTGCGCTTAGATGTACCATAGGCTTACAAATCATTTTGGACGCACTGGATGGAACCCCTAGGTGACGTGGGTCATGTGGAATCTCACTTCTTCTTTCCGCTTTGGAGACAAAGTGTTGGTGTCGGTGCAAGATAGGTGCATGGTTTGGCGCTAGACGTATCATAGGCTTATAAATCATTTTGGACGCACTCGATGGTACCACTAGGTGACGAGGCTCAAGTGGAAGCTCGTTTTCGCCTTTCGGGATATGGTGCTAATCTTGACACAAGATAGGTGCACGGTTTGCGCCAAACGCACCATTGGATCAGAAATCATTTTGGACGCACCGATGGAACTCCTAGGTGACGTGGGTCATGTGGAATCTCACTTCATTCCGCTTGGAGACAAGTGTTAGTGTCGGTGCAAGATAGGTGCATGGTTTGCGCTTAGATGTACCATAGGCTTACAAATCATTTTGGACGCACCGATGGAACCCCTAGGTGACGTGGGTCATGTTGAATCTCGCTTCTTTCCGCTTTGGAGACAGTGTGACACAAATGTCGGTGCAAGATAGGTGCATGGTTTGGCGCGCTAGACGTATCATAGGCTTATAAATCGCTTTGGACGCACTCGATGGTACCACCTAGGTGACGAGGCTCAAGTGGAAGCTCGTTTCGGCCTTTTGGATATAGTGCTAATCTTGAAGCAAGATAGGTGCACGGTTTGCGCTAGACGTACCATAGGCTTATAAATCATTTTGGACGCACTCGATGGAACCACTAGGTGATGAGGTTCAAGTGGAATCTCGCTTTTTCCCTTTGGAGATAGTGCTAATCTTGACGCAAGATAGGTGCATGGTTTGCGCCAAACGTACCATAGGCTCGGAAATCATTTTGGACGCACCTGATGGAACTCCTAGGTGACGTGGGTCATGTGGAATCTCACTTCTTTCCGTTTGGAGACAGTGTTAATGTCGGTGCAAGATAGGTGCATGGTTTGCGCTAGACGTACCATAGGCTCATAAATCGTTTTGGACGCAGTCGATGGTACCACTAGGTGACGAGGCTCAAGTGGAAGCTCGTTTCGGCCTTTCGGATATGGTGCTAATCTTGACACAAGATAGGGTGCGGTTTTGCGTCAAACGTACCATTGGATCAGAAATCATTTTGGACGCACCCGATGGAACTCCTAGGTGACGTGGGTCATGTGGAATCTCACTTCATTCCATTTGGAGACAGTGTTAGTGTCGGTGCAAGATAGGTGCATGGTTTGCGCTAGATGTACCATAGGCTTACAAATCATTTTGGACGCACCTGATGGAACCCCTAGGTGACGTGGGTCATGTGGAATCTCGCTTCTTTCCGTTTGCGAGACAGTGTTGGTGTCGGTGCAAGATAGGTGGATGGTTTGCGCTAGACGTACCATAGGCTTATAAATCATTTTGGACGCAGTCGATGGTACCACTAGGTGACGAGGCTCAAGTGGAAGCTCGTTTCGGCCTTTCGGATATGGTGCTAATCTTGACACAAGATAGGTGCACGGTTTGCGTCAAACGTACCATTGGATCAGAAATCATTTTGGACGCACCCGATGGAACCCTAGGTGACGTGGTCATGTGGAATCTCACTTCATTCCTTTGGAGACAAAGTGTTAGTGTCGGTGCAAGATAGGTGCATGGTTTGCGCTTAGATGTACCATAGGCTTACAAATCATTTTGGACGCACCGATGGAACCCCTAGGTGACGTGGGTCATGTGGAATCTCGCTTCTTCCGCTTTGGAGACAAGTGTTGGTGTCGGTGCAAGATAGGTGCATGGTTTGCGCTTAGACGTACTATAGGCTTATAAATCGCTTTTGGACGCAATCGATGGTACCACTAGGTGACGAGGCTCAAGTGGAAGCTCGTTTCGCCTTTTCGGATATGGTGCTAATCTTGACACAAGATAGGTGCACGGTTTTGCGCCAAACGTACCATAGATCAGAAATCATTTTGGACGCACCGATGGAACCCTAGGTGACGTGGGTCATGTGGAATCTCACTTCATTCCATTTGGAGACAGTGTTAGTGTCGGTGCAAGATAGGTGCATGGTTTGCGCTAGATGTACCATAGGCTTACAAATCATTTTGGACGCACCCGATGGAACCCCTAGGTGACGTGGGTCATGTGGAATCTCGCTTCTTTCCGTTTGGAGACAGTGTTGGTGTCGGTGCAAGATAGGTGGATGGTTTGCGCTAGACGTACCATAGGCTTATAAATCATTTTGGACGCAGTCGATGGTACCACTAGGTGACGAGGCTCAAGTGGAAGCTCGTTTCGGCCTTTCGGATATGGTGCTAATCTTGACACAAGATAGGTGCACGGTTTGCGACAAACATACCATTGGATCAGAAATCATTTTGGACGCACCCGATGGAACTCCTAGGTGACGTGGGTCATGTGGAATCTCACTTCATTCCGTTTGGAGACAGTGTTAGTGTCGGTGCAAGATAGGTGCATGGTTTGCGCTAGATGTACCATAGGCTTACAAATCATTTTGGACGCACCCGATGGAACCCCTAGGTGACGTGGGTCATGTGGAATCTCGCTTCTTTCCATTTGGAGACAGTGTTGGTGTCGGTGCAAGATAGGTGCATGGTTTGCGCTAGACGTACCATAGGCTTATAAATCATTTTGGACGCAGTCGATGGTACCACTAGGTGACGAGGCTCAAGTGGAAGCTCGTTTCGGCCTTTCGGATATGGTGCTAATCTTGACACAAGATAGGTGCACGGTTTGCGTCAAACGTACCATTGGATCAGAAATCATTTTGGACGCACCCGATGGAACTCCTAGGTGACGTGGGTCATGTGGAATCTCACTTCATTCCATTTGGAGACAGTGTTAGTGTCGGTGCAAGATAGGTGCATGGTTTGCGCTAGATGTACCATAGGCTTACAAATCATTTTGGACGCACCGATGGAACCCTAGGTGACGTGGGTCATGTGGAATCTCGCTTCTTTCCGTTTGGAGACAGTGTTGGTGTCGGTGCAAGATAGGTGCATGGTTTGCGCTAGACGTACCATAGGCTTATAAATCGTTTTGGACGCAGTCGATGGTACCACTAGGTGACGAGGCTCAAGTGGAAGCTCGTTTCGGCCTTTCGGATATGGTGCTAATCTTGACACAAGATAGGTGCACGGTTTGCGTCAAACGTACCATTGGATCAGAAATCATTTTGGACGCACCCGATGGAACTCCTAGGTGACGTGGGTCATGTGGAATCTCACTTCATTCCGTTTGGAGACAGTGTTAGTGTCGGTGCAAGATAGGTGCATGGTTTGCGCTAGATGTACCATAGGCTTACAAATCATTTTGGACGCACCCGATGGAACCCCTAGGTGACGTGGGTCATGTTGAATCTCGCTTCTTTCCGTTTGGAGACAGTGTTGGTGTCGGTGCAAGATAGGTGCATGGTTTGCGCTAGACGTACCATAGGCTTATAAATCATTTTGGACGCACTCGATGGTACCACTAGGTGACGAGGCTCAAGTGGAAGCTCGTTTCGGCCTTTTGGATATAGTGCTAATCTTGAAGCAAGATAGGTGCACGGTTTGCGCTAGACGTACCATAGGCTTATAAATTGTTTTGGACGCACTCGATGGTACCACTAGGTGATGAGGTTCAAGTGGAATCTCGTTTCGGCCTTTTGGATATAGTGCTAATCTTGACGCAAGATAGGTGCACGGTTTGTGTCAAACGTACCATAGGACTCGGAAAATCATTTTGGACGCACCGATGGAAACCCTAGGTGACGTGGGTCATGTGGAATCTCACTTCTTTCCGCGTTTGGAGAGACAGTGTTAATGTCGGTGCAAGATAGGTGCATGGTTTGCGCTTAGACGTACTATAGGCTCATAAATCGTTTTGGACATAGTCGATGGTACCACTAGGTGACGAGGCTCAAGTGGAAGCTCGTTTCGGCCTTTCGGATATGGTGCTAATCTTGACACAAGATAGGTGCATGGTTTGCGTCAAACGTACCATTGGATCAGAAATCATTTTGGACGCACCCGATGGAACTCCTAGGTGACGTGGGTCATGTGGAATCTCACTTCATTCCATTTGGAGACAGTGTTAGTGTCGGTGCAAGATAGGTGCATGGTTTGCGCTAGATGTACCATAGGCTTACAAATCATTTTGGACGCACCGATGGAACCCCTAGGTGACGTGGGTCATGTGGAATCGTGCTTTTCTTTCCGCTTTGGGAGACATGTTGGTGTCGGTGCAAGATAGGTGGATGGTTTGGCGCTAGACGCACCATAGGCTTTATAAATCATTTTGGACGCACTCGATGGTACCACTAGGTGACGAGGCTCAAGTGGAAGCTCGTTTCGCCTTTCGGATATGGTGCTAATCTTGACACAAGATAGGTGCACGGTTTGGCGCCAAACGCATACTCATTGGATCAGAAATCATTTTGGACGCACCGATGGAACTCCTAGGTGACGTGGGTCATGTGGAATCTCACTTCATTCCGCTTTGGAGACAAGTGTTAGTGTCGGTGCAAGATAGGTGCATGGTTGCGCTAGATGTACCATAGGCTTACAAATCTTTTTGGACGCACCCGATGGAACCCCTAGGTGACGTGGGTCATGTTGAATCTCGCTTCTTTCCGTTTGGAGACAGTGTTGGTGTCGGTGCAAGATAGGTGCATGGTTTGCGCTTAGACGTACTATAGGCTTATAAATCGCTTTTGGACGCAATGATGGTACCACTAGGTGACGAGGCTCAAGTGGAAGCTCGCTTCGGCCTTTCGGATATGGTGCTAATCTTGACACAAGATAGGTGCACGGTTTGCGTCAAACGTACCATTAGATCAGAAATCATTTTGGATGCACCCGATGGAACTCCTAGGTGACGTGGGTCATGTGGAATGTCACTTCATTCCATTTGGAGACAGTGTTAGTGTCGGTGCAAGATAGGTGCATGGTTTGCGCTAGATGTACCATGGCTTACAAATCATTTTGGACGCACCCGATGGAACCCCTAGGTCACGTGGCTTATGTGGAACCGTGCTTCTTTCCGTTTCGAGACAGTGTTGGTGTCGGTGCAAGATAAGTGGA